>JACXGJ010009864.1:0-23255 GCA_016801105.1 Esox niger | reverse complement strand
GTGTCAAACCGGTTCCATGGAGGGCCGAGTGTCTGCGGGTTTTCGCTCTCACCTTGTACTTGATTGATTAATTAGGTAACTCATTGGTTAGTTTCTACCCTCACCTGGTTGTTAAGGTGTGAACTGGGAACACATTTAAAGGAAAAACCGAAAACCGGCAGACACTCGGCCCTCCGTGGAACCGGTTTGACACCTGTGCTGTAAAGCATGGGTGTGGTGGCTTTATGGGTAAAGGCTGCTTTGCTGCCTGAATGCCTGGCCAGATTCCTATCACTGAGTCAACCTTGATTTTTCATATATCACAGAATTATTCAGGAGAATGTGAGGCCACCTGTCAAAAAGCTGAACAATATCGAGCTACAAGAGAATTGCTTAAAAATAAAGCTGAGTTCTCAACCCTGTCTAAATGCTGTGGGTAGGACTTAAAGCAGGCTGCGTGCGCAAGACATCTATTAAACATAACACACCTGAAGCAGTACTGTAAGAAAGGAGAAAATTCCTCTTGGTCGAAGTAGGAGACCGATAGATAGTAACCCGGAAGCCAGTATTAGAATTATATTTCAGCTAATTTCTGGATTTTCAAAGTACGCATCTGTGCATGCGTTTTGGGTCAGGATAGACAAATACATTTGCTGGCTACAACATACAGTAGTTACATTATGGTAAGCCTTAACTAAAACTGTACACGGTTATATTGCGACTTATTCTGGCATGGAAAAGTTCAACTTCAGTCTCGCTAAAAATTGTTAAATTCTTATGATTATTCCTAGTAAGTTAGTTGGATACTAGTAAGCCAATTTCTGGCTAATAAGCTGTTAAAACGGCAAGTGGCAAAAGCCATACAGGTCATAGAGGCCATAGTGGAGGTAACCTTAATAAGAAACGTTAGTCAGTTTAACCCAATGCTCTACTGCTGAAACAACTGCTGAATTTAGATTTGGTGTCTAGCGACTGCTGAATTTAGTTACTCTGGTGCCCAGTAATGTTATTTAAATGTTAAAAAAATTACCTTGTTATTGATCTCTGGGCTCAGTAGTAAGAGACGCAGCTCTCAGCTTGATTTCTCTGTATAATTAAATGTAAAACATAATCTGTAATCAGTGTTAAATAAATACCTACTTTTTTATATCTGTCAAATAATTAGTATAAAGGGTTTAATCAAGATCACAATGCATACACAGAGACTTCATAAGAGACATATTATGATACCATGTGTATAGGCAACAGCTACAAGGGCACAATCAGAACATGAATAAGTTCAAGGCAAATTAGGTTAAGTTCACACTAAGCATAAACAAGGCTTAAGTCTTCATCAAACTTAGCAGTATGTCTACCTGCTACACCAACCAAAATCGAATTTAGAACGTATTATTTACATTCACAAGATTAAACATGCAAATCCCTTATGAAAAATCAACACTTGAGGTTAGACTGTGACATAGGACAAAACATGGTCAGTGAAGCATATTTCTTGACTGCAAAGTAAGAGTTCCCTCTGCGGGTAATAGTTGTTTAGAAAAACGGTAACATGAGCAACAGAGACAATCTGATTAGTGAAAAGTCACCATCTATAGGGGGTTTACGGTAATGACAGGCAAGGACTTAATGTTACTATCCTTCAAGATTTTAGAACAGGAACTGGCAAAAAACATTGTGACAATGTTTTCATGGTTGTAGCAAGAGGACCTAAATGGCTACCCATGCACCAGACTGGCCTGGTAATGAGGAACAAATGCAGTACCGTTCTGGACCAGTGTTACTTGCCCATCCCTCTTCTAAAAGGATAACAGCTACAAAACAGTAGTACATTCCTACATAACAGAAAGTGTGTCTCATAATATGTGCTAATAACTTTTAAGAGTACTGGACACCAATGGAAATCTTTATTTCTTCATTCTTATTGCAATTCGCACATTGTTCACAAGAATTTCCTTTCAAAATTAAATGAATGTGGATATAATATTGCTAACAATGGGACAATGTTTACACATTTCTGCTTTAACAAAAGTAAAATAATGAGAATGACGGTACTACAATATGAATACATGTACCCACAAAGGGTCTTAATTAAAACACATAAAAACCCAGAGATCTGAGTCAGCATCCTTTCTTAGTTTTATTAATTCCCACATGCTTCACAAACAAATTAAACGTGATTTGTCTGTGTACCATGTATATGGTTAGCACATGCATCACTGAACTGTACAAACCGTTGCCCTTATCTTTATCTTGTAGGAGATCTGTGATAAAGTTGATGAGAAAATATATTTAAATGTTTATGCAGTAGGGTAATGTCAGAGCAAAATAAGAGAATATACTGCAAACTCAGGTGAACCAGGTTATACAATCTATACAGCAACAGCTAGCTAATAGCTCCTCATAATTTATATTGCATTGTATTATGTTTGATATCATGCGTTTCTCCATGTATAGTATTTACTGCATGATAGCATGATTTATGGAATATATGAAGGATATGAAGAAGCATTTTGCCACAGCTTTTAGTGAAAACATTAATTCACTTATCACTGGTCAATTGTACAGCAGTTTGGCATACTGTAGATCGCATACATTCATGCAACAAATTAATGTAGATTGTGACTTACATCATTGAAACTAGCATTATTTTTAACAGAATTATCTAAATAATTGAAAACAGGCACAAGATTGATTGAATGATTCAGTATTTTGATTTTTAATAAAAGGAATAATGCTTGACTCCATTTATTGCAAAGATGTTTTATTGGGAAATATGTTTAAAATGCCATATAAAGACTCCAAAGGGTCTTGTAACTCAAAGATTAATCATCAATCTAAAGAAAGTACTTAGCTCATGATTAATAAATGATGAATACATTATTGCACGGCTTGACATTAAAAGGCAAGTCTATTTTAGGAAGCTGCTGTCTGCATTGAAGCTTTGCTAACATCGGTTTGATTGTTTACACTAATGAAATATGACAATGCTAATATGCTGCTAACTCCAGGCTCTAGCCAAGTAAATAATGGATTGTTGTAAATTCTTTCTTAAGGTAATGTAGGAGTAATCTTACATAGATTCAGAGTTTACATCAAGAGTCTGTCTAATGTATTTAATACATTTTCATATCTTACAATATAGGGTTAATCTATTTTCATTTGTTTTTACCATAGCCATTTTGCTAGTTTTTCCCTTTTCCTACCATCTACATAAAATCCACCCTACCCGAGTTATCAGCATGCGCTTAGACCTAGATCATACTGTGGGTCAAATACAAACTGATTGCCTTGTTCATATAGAAGGTAAGCCACTAAAACAGCACATAACAAATTCCACCAGGAAAAGATTTTGCTGCTGTTCAGAAATTTATAGAGTAACATATCGTTTTAAAACCATATACAGTAGGGAGAACAAGTATTTGATCAGCTGCAAAATCAGCAGTGTTTCCTATTTACAAAGCATGTAGAGGTCTGTAATTTTTACCATAGGTACACTTCAACTGTGAGAGACGGAAATAGAAAATCTTTGGAGGGAGCTGAAAGTCCGTAATGCTCAGCGACAGCCCTGACACCTGAAGGATCTGGAACAGGTCTGTATGGAAGAGTGGGCCAAAAGCCCTGCTGCAGTGTGTGCAAATCTGGTCAAGAACTAAAGGACACATATGATCTCTGTAATTGCAAACACAGGTTTCTGTACCAAATATTAAGTTATGCTTTTCTGATGTATCAAATTCTTATGTCATGCAATAAAATGCAAATTAATTATTTAAAAATCATACAATGTGATTTTCTGGATTTCTGTTTTAGATTCCATCTCTCACAGTTGAAGTGGACCTATGATAAGAATTACAGACCTCTACATGCTTTGTAAGTAGGAAAACCTACAAAATCAGCAGTGTATCAAAAACTTGTTCTCCCCACTGTACATTTTCATAATATGTTTTTTCACACACATGGAATTGTGCTTTAGAAACTACATGAAATATTATCTGCTTTGATATGCCTACAATATACAACGTGGTCTGATATCTCCTCATCCCTGTAACATTTGTTGAACTGTAGAAAACTGTACCGTTTTCTGTAAAAAGTGCATTGCTTTAAAATAAAACGCCAAATTAAAGTAAATATAACAAACCATTGTCCGTACACCACTCACTGTAAGAAAATAGCATAAAATGCATCATCATCCTTTAACAAATGTAACCCAACTCTAGCCTTACCAAGCTACTCACAAGCAACTTGAAGCATTCACTCCCAACATAGTTTTCGTTCACATTCGTTTTCTTTTTAATATATATTTATGCTTTATGTACATGTAGGTTCTGCAAGGCGAATGAGAGGTTTTGCTGTTAAGAGCAGTAGGTCAGATAGAAACCCATGCCTCAGCAGTTCATGTGCACCCGAGCCAGCAGCCAAGACCTCTAGGCAACCCTAGACCACCTGGACATTGTAGGCTAATACCAAAATGTACCTCACACATGCACCTTCAGCATTATTTAACCACCACCTTGCTGGGCAGAGAACAGGAACGTCACCAGATGCTCATAACATTCCGGGCTGAGCCCCTATGATTTTATAAAACTTATTTAAATGAAGATATTGATTATCTGTGCCAAAATAATATTGTTTTCTTTCAGATGATTTAGTTTTTTTATGTATGTACACAAATAATTGTATTATTAGACAAATGTACTGCAATTTATTCTATAACACCTCCAGTATGCTGACTAAAGGTGTTATAGAATAGCATAGCTTTGTAAAACCTAATTATACTAATACAATAAATTGTGGTGCTCAGTAACCCTATGAGGTTCTTTGTAGGTTGTCCTACTGTTAGGATGCTACAAGCATATAAAAATAATCTATCAGCAAGTTGCCTAAAATAAACAAACTTATGTCAACAGCCACATTTCTGGCTTACTGAAGCCAGTTGCCTATTTTGAATGATATATTGACATAGGCTAAATAAGGAGACCTAGTCAAACAAACTCACATTTTGCCCATTGATTGTCTGACATTGGCTTGTCATTGTCAGTAGCCTAGGTCTCAATAATTGATGGTAGCAAAATATTCTAAATCTTTCCTGCAAACACATAGGCAAACCAGTTTAATGATAAAGCAAACACGCACCTAAACGTGTCCCATAATAAGTATACTAAAATACTTACCAGTGTCCGTCTCAAAGCAGCACAATGCCATTTTAATATCATAAAGGTGCTGAAATTATAAGACCAACATTAAGTGATAACACTCAGGCCTACACTGCAATTGCATTATATTCATGATAACTGATAAAGATTTTGGTAGCACCTACAAGAACTAATAAATAAACCAACAATTAATTTACAACATCGCTGCAGCGAAAACATTTAGGGGCTCACCCAAAATAATTGGGTCCGGTCCAAGGATTAAATTGTTTGAAGCCGTGCAGTGTACATTGCTGGTAAACAAAACGGCTATAGTTGTGTATGTAATGGCAAAGCTGTTTAATGCCATCACCCATAAGACCTTCCTAAAGTCCATCAGTCCCATACAAATCCTTCTTGCCACTGGTCATAGCTAGCAGATAGCTAATCCAGTACGATCCCTACCACCACCACACCTACTCATTAGCATTCCAGGCCTATGGTTGAGAGAAGCTGTTCCAGTGCTTCCAGCTTTACATTGGCCTCCTCAATGGCGCTGAAGGTCTGGACGTTGCTGGTGATGTGAAAACGGATGTCGTCCACCAGAGGGATTGAATCTGTCTCGTGGCGGTCCTCCACCGCCCCAGCATCCTCCTTGATCATATCTGCAAACTCAGGCTGCTCCACCAGCTGTTTAGGAGACGGGCCAGGGGGGTAGACAGTTTAAGGCCTCCAATGGCCAAAAGACAGTTTTAGCAAGGCAGCATGATTTTGATGTAGCCAACTTCCATGGGTTAAGTCATAAAGTTTGATCAGCCACTGAATTATATGTGTGCTCAAAACATACATTGCTTAAAATGGCAGAAAACTAGTAATCTTACCTTTGTAAATTACCTGGCCACTGAACACACTACAGATGGCACTATGCACCCTTTCAATTTGTTGACCAACATAAAGATTGCTTCAATGGCACTGTCTGTAAACCTAACCGCACAATGACTAATCTTGGAGTGACAGAGACTAACACAATAATGAAAGAAACTAACACTAGAATCACAGAGACTAGCCCTAAAATAACAGAGACTAACAATAACCCTAAAATTATAGACTAACCCTATACTGTCATAGACTAACCGTATAATGTAATAGACTAACCCCATAATGTCATAGACTAACACTAGAATCTCAGAGACTAGCCCTAAAATAACAGAGGCTAACATTAACCCTAAAATGATAGACTAACCCCATAATGTTATAGACTAACCCCTATAATGACAAAGACTAACCCCTATAATGACAAAGACTAACCCCTATAATGACAAAGACTAACCCCTATAATGACAAAGACTAACCCCTATAATGACATAGACTAAACCCTATAATGACAGAGACTAACCCTATAATGTCATTTACTAACCCCTATAATGTTATACAGTGAGGGAAAAACCTATTTGATCCCCGCTTTTGTACGTTTGCCCACTGACAAAGAAATGATCCGTGTATAATTTCAATGGTAGGTTTATTTGAACAGTGAGAGACAGAACAACAAAATAATCTGGAAAATACGTAAAAAATGTTAGAAATTGATTAGCATGTTAATGAGGGAAATAAGTATTTGATCCCCTCTTAATCAGAAAGATTTCTGGCTCCTAGGTGTCTTTTATACAGGTTTTTTATACTTATTTCCCTCAATAAAATGCTAATCAATTTATAAAAATCTTGATGCGTTTTTCATGTGCATTTCCAGATTTTTGTTTAAACAAACGTACCACTAAAATTATAGACTGATTATAGACTAATGTCACAGACTAACCCCTATAACGACAGAGACTAACCTTCTCTATGATCTTGGCCATGTACTCTGTGCACTGGTCTTCCAGACGGGACAGTCTGAAAAGCTTGGCCGTCTTCCACATGTGCATTACGTTGTCGTCGCACAGCATCTTGGCCAGCATCTTACCACAGAGGCGCTTGAGCCCAGGAAGCAGATACATATCAGCCACGCACAGCACGTCAAACACATTCTCTGGGGACAGCTGGACACAGGTAGAGAGAAGGAAAATACCTCAGGGAAGAGAATACCATCACGAGACAGAGACACACATGTGTATGCCTTATTTCTACTCACTTGCATGTAGTGTATAAAGGGTTAAAATGGCTTGTGTTTCTTAAAATTTGTGTTATCGGTTGTCCACTTGAATGGGGTGATCTTTCATGTCCTTTTAATTGGTTACTAATGTGGTCAAATGCAAACCTTGAAACCCATATCTTATGTCTGTATATGAAGTTTCTAGAAGACAAGTGCAGTAAAATGGAAGCTGTGAATGAGATACACTAAATCCTGCTTTTGCCTAATTTAAGTCTGATTTAAGCAGTTTGTTCTTTTCAACTTCAAAATGTCCCTATGTTAATACAGAATAGTGCAAACACACTTTTACATTGTAACTTCAAATGAACAGATTTTAGCAGATGCTCTCATCCAGAGCGACTTATTACAGTGAGGGCTTACGTTTGACAGGTTTTTTGTACATCCCCCCTACTGTGGGAATTACCTTGCTCTACAAACAGAGCTACAGGGGACCCCACATCACAACTGCCGCTACCACACTCTTATTTACAACTGCACAACTCCACACACATGCCCCTTACTGTTTCCCCATTTGAGTGTAAACAATGCTGTCGCTATACATACATTACATTTGCGTTCTCCTTTATTATGTGTGTTCTTTTGTTTTAATCATGTTACTTTGTTGGGAAGCAATCATCAAGTAAGCATTTCAGTGGATGATGTGTATCTTGTGTGTCATCCACATACAGGTGCAGCCCCCAGCAAAATGTTTTGTCAAAGACCAAAGAGTTGACAGATATGAAAGAAACATTGTCACCCGTGGGAATGCTGACTGAACTGACCTCTGTGTCATCGCTGTAGATGTAGTAGATCAGGCAGATGAAGATCTGGTGGGAGATGTTGTGGAGGGTGAGGACTGGGGTGCTGGGCTGAGACAGCAACATCACTCCCTCACTGAAGTGGTCCTCCAGCAGGGCCTTGAAATAATCACTGCGTCCACAGAAAAACGCCTGTCCATAGGGATGAATATTAAACTCATTTAAGGACTAATATTTAATAGAGTTACCTAGAAAAACACAAGTTCCATTGCCATACTGACAATGATCTCATCCAGCTTTGTACATTTTTAGGAGGTATGTGGTGCACACCTTATGACACAGGAAGTCATAGCCTTCAACCCGGAAGCAGATGTCAGGGTAGCTAGGAAAGTTGTCAGTTCTATCAAATGGAAGCTCACCAAACCCCACCTATGGGAAAATAAAATTTAATAAATGATAAACAAAAGGACACACTGAGACTCACTTTTAAATGCAGGTCTAACAAAATCGGTGTCACAATTACGGTGGAACTGCCCTATATTCTTGAGCCAACTCTTCTTGACGATTCTCACCATGCCAACAATGACTGTCAATTCTACTTTGGGAACCCTTCTTCTTCATTTATGACTTTCCCTATCAACCACAATTAAACAGAAAATGCTGTTTAGAACATAAATGCTTGCAACTAACGAGTTTCCAGATTTTACCACAATCTAAAATAGTGCGTATTGAATATGTTTTCATGGCAAGGGTCTCCGAAAAGGTTTGGGAAGGGAATCCCGAGACAAGGATTCAATAGATCATTGCTAAACAACGTAAGACCTTGCTTATTGCCACCATGCCTTCCTGACAATCTCCAAGTTGTTCAGACTGTGGGGGTCCGTATTCACAAAACATTTTATCATACCACAATGAAGACTCCTAAAGAGCACCGAAAGTTCCTAGCTAAGAGTTTCTTCTTAAAACCTATTCACAAAGCTGCTAAGACCAACTTTTACTAAGGAATAGGGAGACATCTGAAGCTAAGAGAAAGGGCAGGGTTCACCCCATTGCTATGTTTGATGTTGTGTTCCACGTACAAGCCCACAGTGATTGGCTGATGGGGGGGGGGGGTCTCTGTTAGTGAATTCCTCATTGCAATACAGTAGAAGAATGTGTCCTGTTGCCATATTGAAATAAGTGTCACTGCTTAAACATGAAACCAAGAATGTAATATACTGACTAGTCAAGATATGTTAAGCTAATTAGTTACTTCTAAATCAGCAAGTTGGGAGCTACATTTAGAGCCTTATACATATATATATATTTCATTGATTCATCAGATGGACCCTTACCCAGACAAACTTCCATTTTTCAAACCTCAGAGAATCAAACCCACAACACCTGGCAAAGTAAGCTCCACGTGTAGGAAGGTGTTCGTATTCCAGTTCAAATGGTCTCACCCTTAACTCGGCAGGTAGCGCACAGTCTGCCAGCTGTGCCATATCCTCCTGATGCTGACAGCTGTGAGGCTCCAGGGTCAGAACCTTCACACAGGTTCCTGGCTTATTGGAAACTAGGTATGGAGCCCGACACATGGAGATGCAGGTGAGACACTGCGGCACAATGTGAATTTCATTTCAGGAGATTCACATTTCATTCCAATGTGAATTTCATTTCAGGGCTTACCAAACTCATACACCTGTTTGCACTTGCTCTCCAGCTCATCAATGAGGTCACCCATTTTACACTGTTTGGCTAGCCGCTTGCAGTCTTCCACGTGGCTCACATCAATATCCATACCGCCTGAAAGCAAAAGCCGGTTAGCTCAAAGCTACACTTGCTAGCAACAGACATTTGAAAGATGTTTCAAAAAGCATGTCCTCGATCTGTATGAGAAATAAAGCCACAACCAAAGCCAAAAATAAATTGTTTAATATTTTTTGTGTGTGCCTTTTTGGCTCATCAAATAAGTCTCATAACACATGACACCTCATCAAATAAGTCTCATAACAGTCATCTTCAGACTACAAAGAAACATACATTTAGGTAAGAACTGATTTAAAGATTAGCTTACAGATTGTCTCCAAATATCCATTACAATCACTATAACGATAATTAGGAATTATACAAACTCAATCTGTCAGCATGCAATATAACACATGAACATAATTGAAGGAATAAACTCCAATAATAATTAATAGAATGAACGCAATAATAGATATTTTCATTCACCTCAACAATCAGAAACCCACCTGTATAGAAATACTGCAGGAGGGCACCAAAGGCTGCAGGGTTGATCTGAGAGATATAAAAGGATTCTTATATTTTTTACTGGATTTTTTTATCTGCCTACAGTGTAAAAAAAGACATTCTTTTTTGGACAGCACAATGTGAAGTACAACATAAGTGGTTACAAAATAATACACTTTAAGTATATATACACATACTGGAAAACACTACAAATTACCCTTCCAAATGTTGTACATATTTGCAGAATTTGTCACCAATCGTTTTCTGATCTTCAACCCCAGGTTAATATTAAATTAACCAGTGATTAAAAGGTGATTTTTACCATTCACTCAATAACTGGATGCAACCAAATGTCTGCAAACTGAATGATTCCACTACATACAGAAAAAAAAATCTACATCAGAGTAGCTAAAAGGAAATACATATTAGTTTTTGGAGTGGACTACTCAGTAGCCAGACCTAAACCGAATGAATTAGTTTATTTGCCAAAACTCTATAATTGTTGGTGATTTAATGCAGTTCTTTTTGGAAGTGTGGTCTAAAATTCTTCACTTGGTGATGTGAAACAGTGATCAACCATATGTGTTTTATTGCTGTCAAGATCCAATTATGGTATTTATTATTGGGCAATGCCTTTTTTACAGATGGGCACATAGTGCTGGATAACAATGTACATTAAACAAATGAGTATATACATCTTGTGTTACATGTTTATCAAGGTGCCCATTCTTTTCATGATTCTTTTTGGTTGAAAATCTGAAAATATTAATACATTTTGAAAATCTAAAAGCGAACAAAAACATTTCACAAAACTGCATCCAACAACAAAGGAATTCTATAGCTAATATATTTCACCCCAATGAACGACCCAGAACCAAGTGTTATGTTTGTTCTACTGATGAATAGCAGGTTGATTTCCATGTAGTCTGTAAAGACCAGTTAAATGGCAAAACATTTTTTATTAATAGGATAGAAATGATCAAGTAAAACAATATATATTTTTGGTAAATGTTTCTTGTACGGACACATGCCTGTGTGTTCAATAAAAACATATTTCAAATACATTTTCAAACTTTCATTATTAACCACAAACAGTGGGGCAAAAAAGTATTTAGTCAGCCACCAATTGTGCAAGTTCTCCCATTTAAAAAGATGAGAGAGGGCTGTAATTTTCATCACAGGCACACTTCAACTATGAGACAAAATGAGAAAACAAATCCAGAGAATCACATTGTAGGATTTTTTATGAATTTATTGGTAAATTCCTCGGTAAAATAAGTATTTGGTCACCTACAAACAAGCAAGGTTTCTGGCTCTCACAGACCTGTAACTTCTTTAAGAGGCACTTCTATCCTCCACTCGTTACCTGTATTAATGGCACCTGTTTGAACTTGTTATCAGTATAAAAGAAACCTGTCCACAACCTCAGTCACACTCCAAACTCCACTATGGCCAACACCAAAGAGCTGTCAAAGGACACCAGAAACAAAATTGTAGACCTGCACCAGGCTGGGAAGACTGAATCTGCAATAGGTAAGCAGCTCGGTGTGAAGAAATCGAATGTGGGAGCAATTATAAGAAAATGGAATACATACAAGACCACTGATAATCTTCCTTGATCCGGGGCTCCACGCAAGATCTCACCCCGTGGGGTCAAAATGATCACAAGAACGGTGAGCAAAAATCCCAGAACCATACGGGGGGACCTAGTGAATGACCTGCAGAGAGCTGGGACCAAAGTAACAAAGGCTACCATCAGTAACACACTATGCCGCCAGGGACTCAAATACTGCAGTGCCAGACGTGTCCCCCTGCTTAAGTCAGTACATGTCCAGGCCCATCTGAGGTTTGCTAGAGAGCATTTGGATGATCCAGAAGAGGATTGGGAGAATGTCATGTGGTCAGATGAAACCAAAATAGAACTTTTTGGTAAAAACTGAACTCGTCGTGATTGGATGAGAAAGAATGCTGAGTTGCATCCTAAGAACACCATACCTACTGTGAAGCATGGGGGTGGAAACACCCTGCTTTGGGGCTGTTTTTCTGCAAAGGGACCAGGACGACTGATCCGTGTAAAGGAAAGAATAAATGGGGCCATGTATCGTGAGATTTTGAGTGAAAACCTCCTTCCATCAGCAAGGGCATTGAAGATGTAACGTGGTTGGGTCTTTCAGCATGACAATGATCCCAAACACACCGCCCGGGCAATGAAGGAGTGGCTTCGTAAGAAGCATTTCAAGGTCCTGGAGTGGCCTAGCCAGTCCCAGATCTCAACCCCATAGAAAATCTTTGGAGGGAGTTGAAAGTCTGTGTTGCCCAGCGACAGCCCCAAAACATCACTGCTCTAGAGGAGATCTGCATAGAGGAATGGGCCAAAATACCAGCAACAGTGTGTGAAAACCTTGTGAAGACTTACAGAAAACATTTGACCTCTGTCATTGCCAACAAAGGGTATATAACAAAGTATGGAGATGAACTCTTGTTATTGACTAAATACTTATTTTCCACCATAATTTACCAATAAATTCATAAAAAATTCTACAATGTGATTTTCTGGATTTCTTTTCTCATTTCGTCTCTCATAGTTGAAGTGTGCCTATGATGAACATTGCAGGCCTCATCTTTTTAAGTGGGAGAACTTGCACAATTGGTGGCTGACTAAATACTTTTTTGCCCCACTGTAAACAATGACTGGTCCAATCATGCATCATTTGGTATAACCATGCACTTACCAAAGGGTGTTTGAGGGGGATCAAGTCTTTCCCCTTCCATTTGGTTTCAAACATGGCAGTAAAGTACTCTGAGCGGGCACTCAACACACAGCGGTGAGCTTGAAATGTCTCACCGTGAACCAGGAACTTGACGTCACTGTACTGACCCTGCTCCAGTAACCTAGATGCAGACCGGACAGAGAGGCAGGGAAGTTAGTGTTGATGTTATCATAGCACTGCTTCCAAATAACAAAAACATAACATGAAAGCACAGGCAACACCTAATTAGAAAAACACTACAGCATAAAAAAACTATGATACAGTTAAGATACATCATAAAGCAAAGCGCTTTACATGAGCAGGAAGTGGTCATAATAGTCCCTCTGCATGGCTCGGGCTGTGATGCATTTGTACTCTTTGAGGAGGCGTCGAATGGAGTCACTCAAAGAACCGTACATGCATCTCTCTCCATCAAAAGTGTTGGCTTCACACTTTGCTCCTGAAAGCCCAAACAGAAAAAGGATAAAGGAACTCCCTAAGACACTATTACTTTCATACTGAATGTAGCCTAGAGCATGTTTCAGGGAAACATATGTTTGAAGGAACTTAAAGACAACCTCTGAAACCAGTGTTTAAACCAGAATGTGCTTACCATTAGCCAATAGGTACTGGACCAACTCCTCATGGCCACAAAGGCAAGAATAGTATCTGAGTAACAAGAACACCTTGTTTTGTTACATTACATTCTTAACAGCATATTGAGACTACATTCTGAGACCAAGTCCATACTTACAACGGGGTGCTGTCCCATTTGTCTCTTACATTGAGGTCCACGTCTCTCTGTTCAACAAGATACCTTGACAAAAGAATGAACTGAATCAAAACCTGATTCATTTATACATACTCTGCTCACCCACCTGCAAAAGTGAGTCCTGCACTCTTCAACAATTTTGTCATGAATAACGGAGGTTATAGTTCACATATTTTACACAATGGTGAAAGCTTTCAAAAGGGGCTTAAAGGCCCACTCCACAAAAAGAACGGGCACTGGTTTCAATCTATGTATGGGCATTTTCTCACTCTTACAAGGATTTTCTAAATCCCACCTCCTTGGCTCATACAGTGGATACAAAGTCTACACACCCTGTTAAAATGCCAGGTTTTGTAACATAAAAGAATGAGAAGAATGAGAAATAATTCCGAAAGCATTAGTTATACCATGGAACACAGTGAAGACAGTCATCATCGAGTGGGGAAAATATGGCACAACAGAGAGATTACCAAGAACTGGACATCCCTCCAAAATTGATGAAAAGATGAGAAGAAAACTGGTCAGGGAGGCTTCCAAGAGGCCTACAGCAAAATTAAAGGAGCAGCAAGAATTTCTAACAAGTACTGGCTGTGTGCTACATGCGACAACAATCTCCCATATTCTTCGTATGAATGGGCTATGTGGTAGCGTGGCAAGACGGAAGCCTTTTCTTACAAAGAAAAACATCCAAGTCCGGCTGAAGTTTGCAATAACAAATATCAAGTCTCCCTAAAGCACATGGGAAAATATGTTATGGTCTGATGAAACCAAGGTTGAACCATTTGGCCATAATTTCATAAAGGTATTATTGGTGCAAAAACAACAGGCACATCACCCAAAGAATTCCATACCCACAGTGAAGCATGGTGGTGGCAGCATCATGCTTTGGGGCTGGTTTTCTTCAGCTCTAACCAGGGCCTTATGGAGGAAATTATGAACAGTTCCAAATTCCAGGCAATTTTGGCACAAAACCATCAGGCGTCCGTTAGGAAGCTGAAGAGGAAGTTCACCTTTCAGCACAACAACAACCCAAGGCACACATCCAAATCCACAAAAGCATGGCTTCACCAGAAGAAGATTAACGTTTTGGAATAGCCCAGCCAGAGCCCAGACCTGAATCCAATTGAACATCTGTGGGTTGATCAGAAGAGGGCACTGCACCGGATATGTCCTCGCAGTCAGACAGATTTTGAGCACTTTTTCAAAGACGAGTGGGCAAATACTGCCTCGTCAAGATGTGCCATGCTAAAAGACTCCTACCCAAAAAGACTGAGTGCTGTAATAAAATCAAAAGGTGCTTCAACAAAGTATTAGTTGAAGGGTGTACACACTTAAGCAGTCAGGTTATTGTTTTATATTTTTCATTTTCCCCCTCAAAGATTTCTGTTTGTTTTTCAATTGAATTTTTCATTTTACAGGTCACATTAAAGGTGGAAAAAGTTCTGGCATGATTTATCTTTGTCTACTTTTTTACACCACAAACACCTTGGATTTTTACAGGGGTGTATAGACTTTTTATATCCACTGTCGGAAACTCTGAAATATGAGACACCAACTTGATAGATTCTTCCTTCTTAGCAAAGCTAATGCAGTGTTAAGATACACAAAAACTGCATCTCTTATGGAAATCCTCTTGGAGATGATTGCTTCATGGTGATGACAGACATCTAAGCTCACGTACAGTCATGTAGTTTGCCTTGCAATTGTTTGTGAAAGTATCTTTTTGTTGCACCTAGATATTAATAATCTATGTTCTAGTGATTCTGAACAAATGCAGACATGAGACATCTTACTCATAACCTGGGTACTCTGACCTGTCTTCATGTCCTCACACAAAACAGTGAAATATAAACAGCATCTATGTTCTGAAAAATGCCGAACATTCGCCACTAAAGAAGTTAGATTAAACATATATACAGCTGAAATAAATACAGTGGCGGTTTGGAAGTATGTTTTTTGCGCAAAGGGAGAATCACTCGACCTTCCCTCCAGTGGTTAAAAGCTATAATCTTTTTTTACCTTATCCATAATTTTGAACTAACCTTGTGATAACTTTCTGAGCCTTAACCCAAACCTTAACTTCAGGTTTAACCATAAATCGAATTCGTAACGTACTGCATCATATGTTTTAAATCCATAATATACGTTTTGTAGCATTCGTAACATATCACACATTTTTTGCAAATTCTTAAGACATTTTAGTAGCACACTGAAATGTATACTAACATAATATACAAAATCATAATTCAGCTGTTACAGATTTACAGATTCTAAATTACGCAATCCTGAGACCAGGTTGGGCCTGCTGACCTACTTCCATGTCACTCACAGCATGGTCAACTTTTAGCATATCTGCTGGGGAAGACAGGCCAAGGTTAAATTTGCCTAGAACCCGAGTAAATGTAATGTTTTGCAAACGGGCAAATTGACAGAAATGCATGAAAAATAAAGAGTTCTGCATTCGATTCATAGATGGTTTGCATATTTACTGTTGGCACATCTTGGATTTGTTCTGTTTGGGAAAACGTCACGGAAAGACATGCACTTTTCCAATAGAAATTACATTTATGAAACGTTTGGCAACTAAAACGGCATCTTTAGCAGAACGAATACACCCATACAGTGTTATACAGATCTGCGAACACATATGATGAACATTGTAAACGTTAGCTCATTGACATTACATTTACCAAATATATATGGCCCTATATGAAATGCTGGTGAGTATTTCATGTAACAGCTACACAACAAAATACAATTACTGCTGCCAGCTGGCTACGCATGTCGAAAAGAACCTCCATTTAGATTACCTAACTCTGGAAATGTCGCCCTTTCTGCAACTTGTAAACAAATCGTACGCGTCCATCTCCGCAGCGGTTTCGGTTCCCTGTAATGCATTGAAACGGCCTGTCTGTTAGACAGGTGTGGATCCCGTTATACTTATTGTTAACAGTAAAACGATATTTTGATAGTTTTTCTAGCACTGCAACTCTATCCAGACGTGTGTTTCGATCAGCAATGTTTTTTTGGTCGCCGTTCCGTAGTCACATGACCAGAAATGGTGGAGCATTATGACATTTACTTCCGTATTTTTATGTCGTCCCCAGCACTGCACACACAGGACCGGTTGGTTCGACTGAAGTGTGGGTCTATGATCAAACTCTTCATCCCTATTTATTTGTGATAATGAAGTATGTCAGATAAAGTATTTCGCACTCATACTTCTCATTTTGAGTTAGCCTGTCCTCCACTCTCCTCAGTCCTCTCTCTGTGACCCAGTTACCAGCACTTGGGCCACAAATGACTAAGTGACCCCTTCACTACAGAAGGGTGACAGAAATTAAAGGGGAAGAAAGGGGGGTGTTGGTATAGTGTTTGATCACCAAGTTCCACCATGTTCCGTAGACCTGATCTTAATAGTCTTTGTAACTCTACTGGAGGGATGGAACACCATAATTCCAAAAGATATGCCCACATTTGGTGTTTTGATAATGGTTGTAAAGAGCACTGTCTAACATGTTGGTCCAACATCTCCCTTAGGTGTTAGATTGAGCGGAGATCTGGTGACTGTGAATGCCATAACATATGATCCACATTATTTTCATACTCATCAAAGCATTCAGTGACACCTCATGCCCTCAACGGGGACTGTGGACCCAAACAATTCCAGTAAAATTCCCCCCACAGCATAACATAGCCAATGGACCCACTCACTGCAGGGGTCAAATACACAGGCCTGTATGGTTCTCTAGAATGCCAAACATGTATGAACGTTACAGTCAGCGAATATGCATTTATGGCCACAATTTACGGCCCTATTTACTGATGTCTTAGCCTTGCACAGCCTACTGATCCTGCAAGCTTACATTTTAAAGCTACACAGATAACAGTCTGGTTGGGCTGAGTTGGCTTAAATTTGGAGCCGGCTACAGTTAAACTGGGACAATCAGTATAATTTCATGGATTATGGGTGTGATTTAGGTGATGGCGACTGCTACTCCCAAATAAATGTATCAGAGACTTTCAGCAATATTAAGCCTTTTGTTAACATTGTTTTCATTTGCTGTTTTTTGGGAGGAATATTTTCTTTACTTGTTAAGGTGCCTTTGATGCGCAAATGTTCGTGACAATGACAGCAATAATAGTTTTCAGACAGGTTGTTTGATTGCTGTTGCTCGAAGTACAGTACGGTTAGTTGTTTTGAAATATAGGATGAGTTGTGTGCCTGCACATATTCCTATAATTTCTTATTATATTATGACAAAACACAGACTTGTTATTTAAAATTAGTACAGCACTTTCTTAAGGGGAATAAAGGGCAATAAAGCCTACCACCATACCTTTAGGTGCATTAGTCCTTTTGAACAGAAATAATGTCAAATACCACACCTTGCAGTCAGTCAGCATTCAATATTACCCCCCCCCATACACAACATTACCATTTATTTTTATTTTTCAATAATTGGAAAATATGTTACTCCACCAGCTGACAGCCAGGTTTGTCCCAGTGTATTCTCGTTACCAATAAGGGAAAGCCAAACCATATAATCCCCAGTTTCTATAAATCAGAGATACATTCTCAGATAAACATTTCTATGTTGTTAACTGCGTTACATTAATGTCACAAAGTGGAGAGTCGGCAGTTGAGGAGAGTTTCAACAATACTTTTTACGCAATCAGCTTTTACCCATTAATCTTACTTATATAAAAGAGCACAAAAAACTAACAGGTACACAACAAGCAAAACACCACTGGAGGCAAACGTCCATTTTTTCCCAATCTTGCTCATTACTCATACATTACTGTGCAGTTTTTCTGGTCATATGTAGATAACGTATCTTGATGATACCTGCCACTTTCAAAAACATGGTCACTTAAATAATGATATATTCCTTACAGTAACTACATGATGATCACATTTATTTACATACATTATTTGCAGAAATAATGAATTTACACAAAAATATGATCTGACCAAAGAATACTTCCTCTACACTTCAGATTGTTGGTCTTAGTATACCTGTTAAACTTGATTATTTTATGCTGTAGTACAACTTTTTGTAATGCAAAGTCTTGTTTGTTTTTGTCTTACTTTGATTCACAGTCCATTGTTTCTGTCCTTTTTGAAACATTTTTCAACTCATCTGTTTTTGTGTGGGGTGGGCGATTCCTGCACTAACCAGTCTTTCATCTTAAAAGACCTCTAATATGATGTCCAAACACAAGCTCATTTTGACATCTGGAACAGCACCAGAGACACTTGTCTCATCCCAGTAAAGCAGTGGACATTGAATTCTGTGTTCTGATAGAATCTCAAGAGCACACTGGGATTCTGAGGGATATAAGCTAGATGGACAATGGGAAACATCCAACTCTGTAGAACTAGTCTGAATTCCTTGACACAACATTTAAAACCCACGGTAGTCCAAAATTGTCCACATTTTTACAACTTCACAAGGGCATTTTAATACTGGAAGTAGGTATTCCCCTCATTGGAATGGCCTCTGGGAAACCAGTGGCAGCACATGTGATGGTAAAGGAAAATTGGAAGAAATGTAATACATTTTTGATTAGGGAAAATGAATAAATATTAATGGTAACTGCAATGTAAAGTTTTGCTCAGTTAATTACTATGCTTGCCAACTGCCGGCAAGCATAATAATTAACTGTTAGTCAAAAGATCATGTCAGACCAGACCAGAATACAATTTTACATCTTGTTTATCTATAGATGGAGTCTACAAGATGATGGATAAAAATACTATTGCTATCTAACCTCAGTAACCCTTGTCAAAGTGTAACTGAAATTTGTGAAACACTGGGCCAATCGTATTGCCCTAAAATGGTTTGGTAAGGCCATTTTCTCATCAGATTCTACAAACTCACTCACCTTTGGGGTTTTCAATTTGGAAGGTTAACCAAAATCAGAACCACCATAAAAATTCTGACAGATGAAATATGAGCCGATACAGAATGCTGCAGCCCACTTGGTGCTAAAATTGTCCCACGTCACCCCTCAGCTCAATGTCCTGGCTTTCTATTTACATAGAATAGTATTTAAAATTGTGTCTGTGTTTGTATGTTTTCTGATGAAATTCTGGTGAAATGTTCTAATCTTACTGATCCAGAATTTGGAGGTTCAGTTTCCACTTCCATGACATTCCATTACACCTTCTCTGTCTACTTCTGCTCTGAAGCAAAAAAAACTGGAGGTAGAATTCTGCAAAAACATTATAGGCTTATAATATAAATCAAAGGCTGTAAATCATGTATTTAACCAATTCATTCAATTAAAAAGACTGTTTTGTGTATTGTTTCTGTCTTTTTATGCACCAAAGCCCCCAAAAATTGCATTCACAACACTTTTAAAAACATGCACCAGTACACAGATTCAAGACCTCTTTGAGTGTTTCAGAGGACATCTATTCTGTTTTAAATTACGTTGGAGTTAATTTCGAAGACCCCACACACACAAGAATTTGTATAATAACCAACTTTACATAAGTAGCAAAGAAACAGTTGAAACAGCTTAGAAATGGAAAGAGACATAACACCCCATTCTTTTGGGGACCAGGAGCTTTAACATGGTAATAAAATGAATTGTGAACTCTAAAATGAACTCTGTTTCTGAAGAAGAGAAGACAGGAGCCCTGACCACTCAGACAAGGGACATTGACACTGACGTATGTGAGTGTAGTCCTCAACAGCCAGGGGGACGCTGTGCATGTGCAACAATTTTCATAACTAGCAAACAGCCATACTAATGGAGGGGGTGGAGCATCCATTTGCAGATTGCAATGTACGATTCCACTTGTGAGTTTATTTGTAACATTTCTTTTTTATAGCTGCCACTCTCAACAAATATGTATTTTTTGCCAGACCTTGTAAGCGGTGCTGGCCAACAAGAGTGAATATCTCTGAGTGAGTGCGTGACTGACTACCTTTTGTTAAATGGCGTAGTGATTAGAGATGCGGACCGCCATGCAGGTGACCAGTGTTCAAGCCTTGCCACAGTCAAAACATATTATGCATTAGGATTTGTCCAAGATAGACAAACTAGCTGGCTACAACCTTCAGTAACTACATTATAGTAAACCTAAAATAAAATGGTTTGAAATTATATTGCGACTATTTTTAGTGGAATTTCAATATACACATCAATGCATGCTTTTTGGGGTAATATATATCACAACACCTTGGGCAATAAAAGTGCAGGGGTTTCCAAAATTCTCTTGCCTTTTCACATGATAAAAATGTAATTACTGTCACCTATATTTATACTAATTGTGTCAATGTCATTCCCGAATGAAAGAATAAAAAAAATTTGTGCCATGAAATGAAATATCTTTGGCAGTGTAAAGTTAATCTTTAGACTCGCTAGCAATTGCTCAATTCTTATGACTATTCCAATTTGTAAGTTAGTATATACTAGTAAACCTATAACTGGCTAATAAGCTGTTCTAACGGTCAGTGGCAAAAACCATACATTTCATAGATGCTATTTGTGCTGAAAGTAAACTTAATTATAAATGTTAGTTTAACACAATGCTAAATTGTGTTTAGTGAAATATTCAAATTTGGCATGATGTTAACGCGTGACAAAATGATCTAATGTTGAGACGCTATACCGACACTTGGCACACATGTAGCATAGTGGCATAGTGGTTATATATACGTTTTCCTGTTTTTAAGGGAAACTTTGTTGCGGATAAACCCTTCCTGAAAACTGCTGATGTAGAGGACTAACTAAAATACCTTTGTTTGATTGATGATTGATAGTACTACTCATCACCTTTCCTCTGAAGCAAGTCAACAAAACATGTACTGAGGCTCTACCTGATTGTGACTGGGGTGAGGGGGAATGGAATTTATCACTGGTTATGCGTCTGACTGGTTCTTCCACACTGAGAAGTGACATACCTTCCCAATCTCATTTTTATACTCACAAAAGACACCCTCTACCCTGACCACACCCTCTTCCAGCTTGCATTTATAAGGGCATTCATATCATAAGCTAGTAACACATCTAATCACCATGAGTGCGAGGAGCAAGAATCGCCCAGAGACAATGCATCAACGTATGCTAGATTTCAGCAGCAGGTCCCTGGGCTCCAGAAACGAGCTCAAGACCAGCAGCAGTGGCTCCTGGATGGGAGGCCCCATCACAGCCGTGTCCATTAACAGGAGCCTGCTGGCACCAATCAACCTGCAGATTGACCCCAGCATCCAGACTGTCCGCACCAAAGAGATGAACCAGATCAAGGACCTCAACAACCGCTTTGCCACCGTCATCGATAAGGTACTAAACAAATTAGGCAAAAAAGTGAAAAACAGTAAGAGCCAATGAGTATGGTAATGATAGTCTAGTCTACACCCATTAAACTGTTACCTACTTAATATTTTTGTCATTCAACAAATGCTCAATCTCACAGCGATCTAAAAGCATTGCTTATATAAAAGCGTTTTACTCAAGGTCATAATGAGAGATTTTGTTTTACTTTGGCAGTTCTGGAATTGCAACCAGGGTAGATTGGGAATGTTCTTTACCACAAGGGTATATACAATTCTTGTTAAGTGACTAACAGGTTTTATTACTTCTCAATACTTCCTCTTGGAATGTCTTTCCTTTAAAGTGTGTTTGTGTGTATGTGTGTGTGTGTGTGTGTGCGTGTGTATGTGTGTGTATGTGCGTGTCTGTGCGTGTGTGTGTATGTGTGTGTGTGTGTGCGTTCCTGGTTTTAATATACATGTAGGGACCAAAAGTCCCCATATAGGAAAACCTGACAATATGGTCCCCGCTAGGTATTTCTGTCAGTCCCATCAAGGAAAATTGCTGTTTCCACTTACACATGTGCATTCATGTTTTACTATCCTAGTTGGGACCCTCATAAGGATAGTAAAACAAACTAAATGTTTAGCTTGGTTGGGTTTACAGGATGAAAGTACAATTGGGATAAGGAGTCAGGGAAAGGGAAAAAATATGTTCCTTTGGGTTATGGTCAGGTAAGTTAAAATATAGAATCCACACAAGTATCTTTTCTTTTATATACAATTAAATCTTGGGACATTTATACATTATTTTGTTAGTTTTTGGATTTGAAATGCAATTATTACAAGTCACTCTAGCTTCAATTAGGATATTTCATATTACATAAACCTTTTACAAATAATAGCATTGTTTTGGTGACTGTAAAGGACTGTATAATTTTAATGGTCTTTAAAGGGTTGTGGCCACCAGGGTGCATCGATCAGAATGCAGAGAAGATGTTCAGTTTAAGTGGTTTATTAAATCTTGAAGGTATGTGTGTGGTTTGGTAGTTGCACGCACACAATTCTAAGAACTTATAATTACAGCAACACTCTCTTGTATTATTAATATTATTAACAGCACAGTCTTTCAACACTAGCGCTCTCTTCCGAACTTTCCCGAACTAAACTTTTTGGTTTTCTTGTGCGAGCCGCAGAGCGCAGTGCCGCTCCTGATTGGCTGATTCTCAAGCAGCCAGTTTTA
>JACXGJ010009863.1:0-23259 GCA_016801105.1 Esox niger | reverse complement strand
TCCAAATTTTCAACTCCTCCTTTTGTGGAATTGTAGTCCATTATGATTTGAAGTCCTCTCTTGCGCTCAGCGATGCATCTTTGTGCATTGTGCTCATTACAAGAACATTTTTGTTTTTCTTTGGGCAGTATGAAACAACAGTTGCATTTTCAGAGAAAGCTAATTTTGAGGAATGCACAGTTCTGCCCTGCATTTTCAGAAGTTCACTAGGAAGTTCGGGTTAGTTTTTTCTGATTGTTCCAACCATGGTCAGCTTTCTCTTCTGTAGTTCAAAATATAGTCTGAAATATTGGCCTTCCATTGTCTTCATTCCACAGGCTGGCCGTTGCTTCTCCATTTGACCGGTAGACGCCAGCTAATATGAGCAATCCAATCTATGCATGAAAGTCAATCCGATCCAGTGGCTTCCACTTCTCTTGAAACACACAGCTCCCCTCCAAGTTGGTCATGTCCAGTACAATCTTCTCTACTGCTAGGGGTAGCTCAAAAGCTGATTGTATGTCATGGACTCGAGTGACAGCAAATCGTGTAGGCCCTGGAACCATTTATATTACACTGGAAGCTGAGAGTCTTCCTTGACTTTGTAGTGGTGAAGGTGACCATTCAATATGACCATCTTTAGACATCCATGTCTTTTCTCTTGATGGTGGTTGTAGCATGTTCTCTCTCTCTCATCTGATGGAGGGGGTAGTACAGCAGGCTCCTCCTCTGAATCCCCTTCACTGAAGACAAAATCTGGATCATCAACAACATTGGCCTCTATGTCCTCTGTCTCTGAAACTTCTTCTTTTTCACTGTCACATTGATGGAAAATCTTTTGGAGCTCATTTTTGAATGTCTGTGTCAGAGACCTGCTGCTCTCTTTCTGAGAAGAAGCTTTGGGAAAGCCCATTTTCAACCAAACACAATCCTAAAAGTGCAACCAGGACCAGACACAACAAAATAAATCAAAGACACTTGTTTATTTTGCACCTGTGCAAATACATAGACACATAAAAGCATCCGGGTCAAAATGACCCGCAACATCATGTTTGTATACAAAACATACACAGACATTCCACAACATATTAGTGGGTCCACATTTTGCAGTCAGGTTCATGACCCTAACTGAGGAAAAGTCATTTAATTTCATGGTGAAAAAGTGAGGTTAACTAGTATTTTAGACAACGCAAAAGTGGAAATGGGTCAAATTGACCCGCAACATAATAGGAGGGTTAAACAAAACGGTTGTTAATACTTCAATATGTTCTGTAGTTATCAAAAGAGGAAGAATGAGGAAAAGTGAAAACACCAGTCAGTCAGCTCCCCAAGGCAGGACAGGAGAAAATGCCAAAGAAAACACAGGAAAAACAAAGGGCAGTGGACAAAATGACATACTTAACACCAGAATTATGAATTCAAACATCACAGATGAACTGGTTCATCTAGCAGAGGCACAACCTAACACTCCCAATCAAGCGAATTATGCCCATATGAATGGGCAGGACCATGCAGGAAGTGTTGAGCAACCACAAGCATCATCAACACCTGAGAGAGAACGGAGGGGAAACAAGATTTGCGAAAGGAAAAAACAAAACTAATAAAAAAGGTAACAAAAAGGTTAGTTTGGCCACAGCCAAACTAACAACGGATACATTGTGGAAGAAGATTGAAAGATTTAAGAAAAAGTAAAAGTAAAAAAAACAAGAATAAATTGCAGAATAAATTGTTCTAAGCTTTAAAATAAACCCTACATTTTTTGGTGATCAATTGTTATTGAACCGTGGCACAACCAGTCAAGTGGTCAGGTGGTGCAGCCAGCAAATGTACATTTAAAACATACATTTTCATTGCAACTGTAAAGTTGAGTCATAACATCAACTTTGACACCTTATATAATGTATACATACTATATTCTTTTTGCAGTTAAAAAAAAGGTTTTCTTTCTCTCAATGGTTAACTGGATGTTTAAAAACATAAATAAGTGTCAGTTTACAATCAATGTAATAGAAATTGCCATATATAAAGAACCTAAAGGGAAATGTATTATGTGTTCTGTATTTTAGACACTATAATGATTCATATGTACTTATCTTCGGTTGTGGGAAATACATTAACGGTTTATTATTTTCTCTTTAAAAACTGTTGCGCCACTTGACATTTCTTGGGTGGTGAATTCAGAAATCTTGTTAAAACATTTATAAATCCATCTTAAAAGCTATAAAACAAAGGAGAATACACAGAACACATTCTTGTGAACATAAAAATGCATTTTACATCCATTTTGATGTGCATAATTATTATTTTCATTTTGAAAACCTTTTTTGTCTTTGACCCAAGTACAAATTCTTTGCATATCAATCTAGTCCAACAATTGATAAATCGGTCAAAGAAATATGGTAGTACATTCTTGGGTAATACATTGCTAGTTCATTGAAAATAAAATCAAAGTAAGGTTGCGTGTGGAAATTATTATTTTGTTAGTGCCATGGGCAAACATTTTAATAGGTAATGTACTTTCGTCATGGTCAAAAAGAAACATCTACATGAGTTAACATTAAAAATGACTGCATATTTGGTTTACATTATTTTTGGTAAAATTATTAGAATAACGAGTCACTATTACATGCTGGACCATCATTTTCTTTGATTGGTTTCATTAGCTTCACATGATTCATAGATAAGTTTGAAACTTTGATAAATCATACAATTTCAGGTACGATTTTATGGATAACATGCTGAAGAAATTGAATGCTGTCCCAATCGTGAAATCACAATGATGCCCTACAAAAGGCAATGTCCCAAATCACTGCCCTGAGTTACTGTGAATGTCTGCTAGATGCCACCTTCACCAAATTCCGAGATGATCTGGTCACCAATGGTTTTTCAATCCATTGTGAGGTAAATTCTAAAAAATTCTAAGAAATCTGGTTTCATTGTAACGTAACTACTTAAGCCTAAAAAATCTGGTTTCTTCTAATTTGTCTTTCTAACATTTATATTGCACATCACATTTATAAGGACATCACATGTAACAGAATGGAAGTCGTGCACAGTGTGATGTCACTGTGATTTTTTGTGGCTTTTGAGCACGACTTTCAAAACCAGAAGCTGGAGTCATCCCAAGCTCTTGATCCTCAGAGTCTTGTAAAGCTTTTGACGATGCTGTCGAGACAGAAATGAAAAATGGGACATGACTGAGGGTGTATGTATAGGAAATTGTGTTCTCCAAAGCTACATATTATAGAGCGACGAGCTTGGCCAAGGCTTTACAGCCTTTCCGAGACTGTTATTCCCGGCGACGCTTCTGAAGCTGGCAGATTGTGCTGAGGATGATTAGGAAGAATGAAGCTGACAGGTTAGCTGTCTTTCCAAGGCTTGTTGAGACACACCGGGATACTCTTTGGAAAAACCAACCGTAAAGTTGAGGTTATGTAAGAGCATGGGTTCTGTGCTAACGGTTGACCTTTTATTATATGAGTCTATGTGGATCAGATGGGGAATAGGGGATTTGAGGACAGTTAGGCAATTATAGAAAAACGTTTAATTAACACATCTCGTATCATTTCTACGGCCTAATCATCATCACAACTGGGATAGAATGGGACGATGGAGGGACTTAATTTCCAAGCTTCTTAATAGCCTATCTATTTCATTTTGAGTCCACGGGAAAATAATTGGTTATCATGCTTTTTTCTCAGTTCATCTGAAAAACATGAAAGCCTTTGCATATAGACCCATAATTAAACTGTTATTTTAGGGGATTCAATTTAAAGGTGCCGCTCTGCAGTGTCCTTGTCTTGGAAGAGATGGAGTTGCTTTGTCTCAGAACTGTCTTTGACTCGGGGTGTGTTCTATATGGCACCCTTTTCCCTGAATAGTGCACTAATTTTTAACAGTGCACAATGACCAGATCCCTACAAATGTAGTGCACTTTGAAGTGAAAAGGGAGCAATTTCAAATGACAACAGTTTAAGTGAAACAAGTTGTGGTAAAACCATGAGATCTGCTTAAGAATAAAGGCTCTGAATTTAAGTAGCTAGCAGTGATCAGAAGGCGAGGTTCCAGCATCTTTGTCCTATCTAGAAGCAATTCTATATTATTCCTCTCTCTCTTTCAGTAGATTTTGAATTATTGAATTGGAGTTTTTTTACTTTCTCCATTCTTTTTTGCCCTTTATTGAGAACGTCTTTGGGAAATGATATATATAATATAACAAAAGGTTGCAATACAACCAACTCATCCGGACATAGCACTAAATGCATATTTCTGAATTTCAGAACATATACATTGTTAACTGTCAAGTAAAAAGTAAACAGTAAAAAATAAATAAAAATAAAAAATGTTAGCTGGGGGCAATGGATTATATGCAGTCATTTCTGATCCTGATCCCACCTCATTGAGTTTAAAATATTCAAACAGTATGGGACGATGGCCTTTAAAGTGATGATGTGGCTAAACTAATGGATTTTGACTGGTGGCATAATTCCACATGAGACTCACACTAGCCAAAGGGCATTTATAATAGACTTAGATATCAAAGTCAAGGATGCGGGGAGCGCACATATTGTCATGGCTAATGTGGCCCTGCGTGGCTCCTGGCGCATGCAATGCTGAAGGTTGTGGGTTGGAGTACCTTTGCAGCCACCCATGCGTGAAATATATGCCTGCTTATTATGTCTCCTAAACATCTGCTAAATGGCATAAATCAATGCAAATATCAAACTCTAATTATTTATCTAGCAGGCATTTAAGAATGCATCCAGGTACAGAAAGCACACACTTGTAAACACACAGACAGACACACACACGCAGACACAAACAAGCACTAATCTAAACTCCAATTGCGTTTAATTAGTGTTCTGATCTAATTCCTGGCAACACACTATTTCGTCGGCATTGACAGTTTTATTGAATTGAGATATGTCAATAAGTCAATATAGCCGCTTAAGAAGGGCTAACAGGAGCTGTCATTATTTCTCAGTGGTTTAGTGGTTTATGAGACTACTAATGTGTTTGGCAGCAACATAGCAGTATTAAGGAGTGTAGTTCTATTGTCAATGGAGAAGATATGCTGATAAAACCATAGCAGAGGTGAAGTGCAAAGTATTTCTGCAGGTTAACATTAAGGGAATTTTCTGTGAATGCCGACTTCAGTCAGAAATGGCCTTAAAAAGCCACAAAGTCAATAACTGACTTCAGATTGAATCCTGCCCTTCTAGGTCTTATACTTTTTAACTCCTCCTCCGGCAAAGGTCCTCACTGATAGGCATTTTGACATTATTTTCTCTTTTCTCCATTTGAGAAGCCTACTTCCCTGTGCTTCCATTTCCATCTCTAGCTAAGCGGAACCCCATCTCGTTTGTAAACATAGTTTAGGAGAGGTGGAGAAACCTAGATTAGGACTAATATGGAAGGGAGAGAACAAGGGTTTATCTAAGAGTAGCACTATCTCGCGTGTGGCATTCCTATCTCCCTCAGGCTCCGACCCTGCTCTGCAGCACCTCTCCCTGACAGACAGACACTTTTGCTTTTTGTGTGCGTGTGTACATGTGCTCGGCCTCAGGGTAGTCTCGTTCTGTCTGAATTAAGATATCCCAGCTCGGCTCAAAGTATCTGGTTCGCTAGTCGCTAGTCCCACAAATCAGATTTTGTTTTCAGAGCTATACTGGATGCAGCACATTGTTTTTGTGCATACTGCATTGGGTTAGTAACAGAGAGGTCACTAGTTTGAATCCCTGTGACATCCAGGCAGAAAATCTGTCATTGCGCCTTTGAGCCATTGACTTCCTTTAAGTCGCTATGTTGACATCTGTCCAATATAACTCGGTTAGTGAACGAAACTTTGCACTCTTTGATTTGGCGAATCAGGTGAATCAGCACATTGCAATGACAAAACCTCAGACATGTCTTTTTGTCCCAGGGGAGAGGTTTGAGAACCACTGGCGCAGAAAAAACACTGCCTTTGACGTGTTTGTCTGTCGATTTCCCTGCAAGATGATTTTAATGAATCCATTAGGTTGTGAGATGATGATGACAAAGTGCTGTCAGTTTTGACATTGGATGCAAGAAGACTGGGAGGTTTTCTACTCTCCTGCTCCTTTTCTCTCTCTCCCCCCCTGCCTTGAGGATGATATTTTTGCATATCTCTCTCATCTGTCTGTGGGAAGAGCTGGCAGGGAGCAGGAAATGAAATATGTAATTCGTGTCATTGTGCCTCACGCTCAGACGGTCACATACGAGGTTGTCAGTCTTCAAAGCGCACTCGGCCTGCATGCAGCATACCAATATTCCAGGGCTTTTACGGTGCAGTGTACACTTTGCACTCTCTGCATTGGAATGAAATTAGCCCGGACGTGGGAGAGTCGGAATGTTGCTTGGCCGGCCTGTCGACCTCACAGTCGTAACAGACATAAATGTATTGATTAACTTGCACGGCGATGCACTTTTTTCGTACAAAAGGTAATGGGGTTCAGGATGGCTAATGTTCCCTAGTGCTTTTATCAAATCCTCCCTTGTTGCCTTGTGACATTTAATCAAAACCAAGAGCACTTTACTTCGACAGAGGTCTTCTTACTCAGCTACTGGTTAGCTCTGTTCTCTCAATGAAGTCTCAGATTCCACCACAGGATTAAAATTCTAAAGATTTCAAGCACCCAACTTAGCCATATGACTTTGACAGATTCCTTTTGTTCCAAATGTTCTTCTGCTGCATATGCATTAGTGAGGCTCACAGTGGAAACGCGTATAGTGAATAAATACGTCAGGAATCAAAGCTGTTGAATCCACCTTTAACTTCCACAGGGATTATCACCTAAGAAGGTTTAAACCTCTTTATTTTAGTGACGACTTTTGAATTCAGCTAATTCAGCCAATCAGAATCGCCTGGCTTAAATTTATTTTCAATTAGCGTTTTTTCGTTGGCTGCCCACAAGAACAGTCTGCTCATTGGGCTTGAAAGTGAATGGCTACCGTTCATCAGGCCCTACGTGTTTTATTGGCTGTTCTTTGCTACGGAGATGAATTCCATGTAATTTACAACTGAAAAATCTTAGTAACCATCGATGTATCCGAGTGACGATAACACAGAGGTTAATCTATAAATGAAGGACTATATCATAAGTTGCTTGGTGTTTAGACCTATCCATAGATTTTGGGAATTTGACCTTATTTGGTAGTGGTTTAACATACACTTTTCACTTTGTTTGAATGTTGTTTGTGTTAATATATTGTAAATGTGTAACTGTACATATACCTCTTTTGTCTCGCTCCAGCAAATTCCAACAAAGATGTAATTAGCATGAAAACATTCTGCTTTTTTCCCACAACTTTTCGAACCAGGAAGTCACGGGGGTCAACTGGTGAAACCCACTCACTCCCCTGGCCAACTCACTTGGCTTTCCAGGTGCTCAAGCCACTAGAGCCGCTAAACAATTGGCATTGTCTGCCATCCAAAATGACTGGCTAACAGCAAACCAAAGGCTTGAATAGGCTTTTCTGTCTGGTTGGGTGTCATCAAAGAAAATCTTGGATTGTAAAACCATTATAACAACTTGAACCAACTAGCTCCTCTATTAGTCCAGTGAACTGTATTAGCAAGATCATTTTACCCAGAGGACAACAGAGGTCATGTGACTTGTACAACTGATCCTTCCCCCGAAGGTCTTGGAGTCTACCTTCAGCACATTAAAGTTGATAGAACAGTAATAGAATAATTCATTTATCCTTGAGCTGACAGACACACACACACACACACAAACACACACAGGTTCCTACTGGGGCCTCAAGGAAATGTAATGAACCTTCCAAACATAAAAACATTAATAGACTCCCTTTGATGGGCCACTAAATAACATGGAAGGTGGGGAGGAGGTGAGCCAATTTATTAAGCTGCGTCTTCAAGATGAGAGATATACCTGCCCTACTTAAGAGGGAAGTGTCTAGTGTAGAAGGTCACTCGTGCATAGATCAACAGTCCCCATAGAATAATGTGAACAAACATGATATCTTTTTGACATTTTCAACCTAAGCAGATAATCTGTGCAAATTACCCAAGTCATACTCTTTTCTCAGTATCCTCTGTTGCTTTTACATAATTCTTTTTATTTACATTTTAGAGATGCAAAACAACCCCCCCAAAAAAGTTCTACTCAAACTGCACTACATTCAAAACATGCATGCTGTCCTAACATAATAATAAATAAGGTTAAAAAAACATTAACAATTTTCCTTTCCATTATATTGATTGATCACAATTGTTCAAGATCTTGGTGTGATCTAAAGGCATATTGACATTGAATAGGAACCATTTATAGCATGTTCTCCAGGCTTAGGAGCATTTAGTCCTTTAATGATATAATCAAAACGGATCTTAGCCATTATCAAGCTATGACCCGTATCATTTACATTATGTAGAGAACAGAGAGAAGGGAAAGGAAATGTCTTGATGGCTTTTTGCAACTGCCTGTCACACACGCGCACACACACTGTGTCATGTGTACACTCACTGGTCCTGTGGATTATTGCCCTGTCATTGGTCTTTATTATTGTATATCACCAGACTACTCCCCTATGGAAATAACAAGCTACTGCATCTGTAAGAACTACGACTCAACATCAGACATCAAAACAGGGAAGTGAGATGGAGAAAGGGAATGGAGGGAGGGGTGTGTGAGGTGATAGATCAGGCAGTAGAGTTTAAAGAGAGCTGGCGTGCTCTGTGCTTCTCATTAAGACGGTGGCTATATCAGGCGCACAGGATCAACATGGGATTGACTTGTCGCTGGGTCTCCATCTGCCCCGGATACGCTACACAGGTGGCCAGGAGATGGCATCTTCCTGTGGGACAGATATAGAAACGGAGCCCTCAGAGTGTGGGACACACACACACAGGTAGACACCTGGTGTTTGTTCGCCTGTTCAGACAGACTGTACCGAGTCAGCTTAGCGTGAGACCTGGCACACCGTGTAAGAAAACACAAGCCATCCCAGCGCAGGGGGTGTTTTTTGCATACAACAGAGAGGTTCCCATTCAAAAGTGCTAATTAAGGTTTTCTGGAATGGGTCAATACTGGGAATGCTCGTTTAAATTTCATGTACAGGTCTCCAGCCGCAATGTCGACAGTAAGTAGAAACAACTTTCACAAGGGGAATGGTATGTTTTTCTGTTTGTTTATACTTTTTCAGTTTTCATCCAAATTTCATGATGTCCAATTCTTGACTAAGGTCCTGCTTCATTGCAACACATCCCAGCATGCTCAACACAGTCAATGTAGTGATATGGGTCATCCAATATACAGTGAGGCAAAAAAGTATTTAGTCAGCCACCAATTGTGCAAGTTCTCCCACTTAAAAAGATGAGAGAGGCCTGTAATTTTCATCATAGGTACACTTCAACTATGAGAAACAAAATGAGAAAAAAAATCCAGAGAATCACATTGGAGGATTTTTTATGAATTTATTGGTCAATTCCTCGGTAAAATAAGTATTTGGTCACCTACAAACAAGCAAGATTTCTGGCTCGCACAGACCTGTAACTTCTTCTTTAAGAGGCTCCTCTGTCCTCCACTCGTTACCTGTATTAATGGCACCTGTTTGAACTTGTTATCAGTATAAGAGACACCTGTCCACAACCTCAAACAGTCACACTCCAAACTCCACTATGGAAAATTATAGGCCTCTCTCATCTTTTGAAGTGGGAGAACTTGCACAATTGGTGGCTGACTAAATACTTTTTTGCCCCAATGTACATGTAATGCCATTGTAGTTCTTATCCCGCTGCTTGCTCAACAGCTTGAGTTTTTTTATACCAGAATCTCTATGCGCCTTAAGGTAGAAGAAACCCATTCACTTCTACCTTAATTGAGCTCACAGATTTCCATCTGCCATAAGAGGAGTCGTTAGATCAAAAGTAGGGCATATTTGATCAGTAACCGCCAAACCCAGAAGGTGCCGGCCAGTTGCACTCCTCTCTGTTGGACCCCTGGGCTAATCCGGAACCAGGATTTGAAGCTTGGTCTCGCAGTGATGCAGCAAACTAACAAGACTTTTACTGCTTTGCCACTCAAGGGCTTAGGTTTTGTACAGTACCTGTTTCAGGATTTTGAGGCCCAAAGAATGATTATATGGTGAATCTCTCTGAAAAGTAAAAGCTTAAAGCTGAGTGCTGGAGTTAGGTAGAGGTCTCCAGACTCTGGACCACAGAGTCTGTCAGGGGATTTCAGGTACGGCTGACTGAGCCCTTTCTCTCGGTCTCGCTAGTCAACTTTAGTAGGCCTGGTATTTGTGTGATGCAGAAGACAATTTCACCACCCAGTCTAAATACTTTTTACGCTATTGTTTATAGAGCGTAAATACTTATTTCCTGTATCCTCATTCAAATGGGATACACAAAAAAAACAACTGACATACAAAAAAATACCACAGCATCACGTTACCCGAAGCTCTTGGCAGCGCAGCCAGAGTGAGCCTCTTTCCGGTTTTGTCCTCCGTAAAAAGTGTGCCTCTTTTCATATTTCTCATATAAAGTGCCTATTTGTATTCGGGTCACTTTCAATAGTTTTCGAGAGTGTCAAACGGATCCAGTGACGTGTGTTCAGTGGCCGTGAAGAGGGCTTTGTGAATAATTCACAGGTCTGTTATACATATGTAGGCCATTAGTGTTAAGGATGGGGTGTGGGAAGAGCTACATGAGAGAGGAGCAGGGGGGTGGAGAGGAGAATCGTGGGAAGGATGGAGAGGAGCATGAGGAGCGGGAGGTGGATAGGGGAGAGATGGGAGAGAGAATAAGTGACGGAAAGTGAGTGAGAGTGAAAGAGAGAATGTGTGTGTGTCTGTGTGCGTGTGTGTGTTTGTGTGTGTGAGAAATAGCGAGATAGATAGAGAACGATTGGTTCAGAGTTATGAAACACACCAATCATTCCTCTCCTTTCTCAACACACAATTCTACCAAACTAATTAGCTAAGTACATCCAGCTCCTTGTCAGACTTTCTCTTTCTCTCCACACAAACAACAATCTACTGGCCCATTAAATGACACTTTCCCCTTTCGCCTTTCCCTGAAAATGCCTTGCTGTAAACCTGATATTTTTACTGACACAAATTAGCCCATTACCCATGCCGCTCATTACAGCAGAGTTTGGCTGTGTCTGACGCCGTTTGCCCCACTCCGTATGTGTCCATGGACGTTTAGATAGCACGGTGACTGTTGGGGTGTGTATTTACCCACAGTGCATACAAGGAAATGTGATGGGTCATAATTGGAGAAGAATACTGAGAATATTCTAGAAACAGGTCTCTCACTCACATTCTCACTCGTGGTAGTTGGACTGTCAAATTGCATTTTAAATTGGGTACTAGATACTGTTTCTCAAGGTAACACCTATTTATTTCTATCCAGTGCACCTACAGACAGAATGTTACTTGACTAATTTAAGGTGGATCTTTAATCTGGATAGATATGTCCTATTCTTCTCTGACTGTCCTTTGAACTAATATAAACAGTCTATTATGATGGAGAAATATTTCTTTCTTTCTTTATGCCACCTAATTGAAGTATTCTTCCTCAAAGTATTTGTAAAATATTTAAGTACTTCCAACCATCCCCAACTTTCTCCCAAGCACCTGAGTGAAAATAATTGATTTTTTTAAAGGGACAAGAAAACTTTTCACAAAGGAGCAGCTGTCAGGCACAGCGGTCCGTTTCGAGCTCTTCCATCTGCCGGCTGTTGAGTCCTAACTCACAGCCAGAGCAGGACACCAGTACCTCCCTAGTCCCGCGACTGCTTTCTTCTCACTCCCCATAAAAACGCTCCTCCAATCATTCTGAGGGTCCTCTCCTTTGCCAGACAGCTGCCTCTTGGCGTAGAATTGTGGCGTTCGTCTCTGGTGCCGCAGTGTTGTAATTAGAGGTTGGGCAGAGCGGGGAGCAGTGATTGCCACTCGCCTCCATGGACATTAGCATATACCCAAATGTGCGTGTAGCCACGCACGCACGCCCTCGCTGATAATCACGTCGAGACAGAAAGAGCCAAGAGGAAACGTATCATTGCGAGTTCTAAGTCCGGCTAATTAAACATCGGGAAACCCGCTTCCTCCCTCCTCACATCTTTTTTTCCACCCTTCTCTATCCTTCCCTTGCCTCTTCACTCCCCACCCTGCCATCCTCTCCGCTTCCCGCAAGCTTGGCAAAAGGCCTAATCTCTTCTAAGTTGATTTGGGGGGTGGGACAAATTGACGCGAATTGGGTTAGTAACCAGTGAAAGACCACAAACGTTTCTTTTTGCCATGTTAACGATCCCAGCAAAAAATATCCACTATTTTTACGTGATTAAGATATTTACGTGATAATGAGTATATTTAATTTTGACCTTGGTGGTAGTGTCAATGTCGCAAGGCGAGTGTGGCAAGACGCCACGGTAACAGACCTCCGTCAACCAGAAAAGCGGTAAATCGGGAAGCTGCACTGTGACCATTGTTTTTTGCTAGAAAGAACCGGTCCTAATTCAGAGGCTATATAATGTCTTTGTTTGACTGCTTAGAAGCTGGCCATGTCCTCCTATTGGAATCATTAACTGTCCCTGCCAGAAAATTGGTTTATGGGTTACGGTGGCTTTTATATGACGCTAACGGGATGTTAGAAGCGACAGAGGCAGCCATTTAGGAGAAGTATTGATAGAGGCCGTGGCGTGAGGTGGCGGTTTGTAGGTCCCATGACACCAAGTTCACCTGTGCTTCAATGTAATTAAGAGCATTTGGGGATATTCTGTCCTTTACTGACGTCCTGAGTTAGTATCAAGGTCATTTGATTTGCAAAATGGTTGGTGGCTCAAAGTAAAACCGAATGAATGTGGAAAGTGCAGGTTGTAACAAGGTTTCCCAAATCCCATTCCTTTCTGATGCCACCTCTCTTGGGCTGTTGCTGTTCTTTATGAGATAGCAGATACAACAGACCTTGTGATATAGTTGCCTATTCTAGTGAATTGGATTCGGTTACCATGGGGGGCCTCGATTTAACTCCAAAAGAACATCTCTCAGAGGAACCGGCAGGGTTTTGCCCTGTTCTACTGAAGCCTTGTGGTCCATATAGGAATCTGGAAACATTTTAAGATGCCAACAAAACATATGATAATAGAAAATGTTCTCGAAATATACTGCATATGTTGAATCTTGTCTTGAAGAAAAACCAATGTTGTGAAAATGTGAGTGGGGGAGTCGAAAGGCTGTGGGCGATTCATACATGCAAACATTAGGAGTTTCACCATTTAACTCAGTCAGAAGTGCACCGTCATTAATTCAATGTGTTTTTTACACGTAGAAGTATGAGCTACAGGTGTACCCAGTAAAGAGCCTTGGAAAACTGTTGTTATTGTAGACATCATTTATAATTTCTTATGCTTCTATTTTTCAATGTTCTACACACAATAACCCATAATGATTTGTACAAATGTATGTGCTAAGTTCAAATAAAATCTTTAATATCTCAGGTACATACATGTCCCGTATTCCTGACCAGTTCTTCTGGCCTGTTTTTTGAGTCTTGGGGATTCCAAGAGTCCTCCATTTCTCAATGAACGTACCCACTGTGCAGATTTTCTCTTGATATTTCTAACTGATCTATGCCTCAAAATGGGCTGTTATATGTAGAAAGATGGCAAAAACATTACAAATGTTGTAAAAGTGAAGGGGTCTGAATATTTCCCCAAGGCACTGTATGTGCATATTTTCGAATACTGGCTGAGTTGACAAACTTCTACGTGGCACTGTGACAATGGTTTTAAATTTCCGATTATATTGAGTTGCCAGTGCTGTGATTGAATGTTTGTTTTTCCAACAACATGCCACACTGTGACAGATGGTTGAACAGCAGTACACTGTCACAAGCTGTCCCAAGACTTCCTTATAGTTAGTTAAACACAAACTTCTCCATTTAAATCTCTTCATCCTCTCTGACTGACCTTAATTTGGCTTGCGATGAGGAAAAAACACCGTTCCTGAATAAACAGCACTCCCATGGCCGGAGGCCTTTGAAGCTTGTCGAGGGTCTGAAAAACCTACCTAATTTATTCTGTATAAATAGGGGACGTGATTGCAGGGTGGCGTTCCAAATGTCTTGTTCCCTTCATAGTGCATGATTTTTAAAGGATAGCTGTGCCCTACGCAGCCGCACAGGTGACAGAGGGGACAACGCCTTTCGCCATTTGATTGATGTGTGGTTCACCGAGTGGTGGACTTTGTTGTAATTACTCACCGTGCTCACTGTGATAACGGAAATTAATCAAGCCATTATGTTGCTGAATTTTATCATCAGGCTGGAATAATTGAATAAACCAACCTTGCTTGAAAGTTGCTGAACAATCTTTGTTTCAAGGTCTAGAAAGGCCTCACGTTCGATGTGGCTGATAGGAAGAGAAATTGAGAGTGTTGGATTTGTTTGTCATATTCAGAGGCAGTATCTGAATTACTCTAATCAGTAATCTATAATTGCCAGGGTAACAGCAGTTCGCAGATTGAAAGAAAACCTGGTGGTTTCATTACATTCCCTTCCAGTTCAGTCCTAAGACACATTATAACCTGGGTGCAGTTCCAGCCCTGAATGCTGATTGGTTTAATGCCAATGTAAATGAGACCATATGCCACAGGTACGACAAAGACTTTACTTTTTTACTTTTCTAATTCCTTTGGTAAGCAGTTAATAATAGGAACATTAGGAGTTCATAATAAATGACCGATACACCACAACTAAAAACTATATCCAGGCACTCAGTGTTGTGTTGTGCATATGAACAGTCCATGGTATATTGGCCATCTGGCAAACCCCATGGCTTACTGTCTTGCTAAAATGTAATACAATGATTGGACAACTCTGAGGAATAATGTGCAAATAGTTAATACAATATATGGTCATTCCCGTGACCATAAAAGCAGATTAAATACAAATCACTCAGATATTTTCCTGTGCTGAATTGATTGATGAATCAAAAACCCTTGTGCAGTTTTCTGAATCTCCTCAAAATCCTTTCAGGATTGGAACAGACTCAAAAAGGCAGAGAATTACCTGTGGTCTGACCCCAGGAACATCTCCTAATTGCATTTGAACAAACATGAAACCCTCATCCAATTCTCTCATTCTACATCCCTCGCATCAGGCTGCATATAGCACAGTACCATAGGCTACTTAATTGCAAAGTGAACTACTTTTGATTTGACCCAAGCACGATAGGTTGTGCTCAAAGGTAGTGCGCTATAATCAGAGTAGGGAGCCAGTGGGAACACATGCCAAGTGAAGGCACTGGCCAATTAGAGCTTAGAACGGCTCCCCGAAAGGGTTTCTAGACATCCATTAGAATCGCGAATCATTCCAGTTGCTTGGAGTTTCAGTGAAAATCCATTATCCAGCTATGTTCAACTGGGATTTTCTGTGGAAAAATTGTCTCCTGCAGGAGATGACTTGGGAGTGTGTGATGGGATTTTCTCTCCCGGAGACAAATAGAACAAAATAGCCCTTTTCCTGGAACCTTACAAATGTTCAAATATTTACGGAGACTCATAAATGGACGGTTCCAACCAATTGGTGAGGCCAAATTCCAAACAAAATGACATTATTTTCTGTTTATGAGACAAATTAATTAATAAAAAGCTGTTCTCATCAATGTCTTTTTTCAGTTTGGTGGTGCTTGCCGCTTTAGTGCAAAATTTCAAATCACCACAGGTCCACCTTGAAATTGAGCGTGTTTGTGATGACAGTTCCGTGAGCAGGGGCATAATAAGCGCATGTACTTGCATGTATACTAATGACTGCGGCTCATGGATTTAAATAGGTGTTTAATGACTGGACGCCAGGGCGGAGGCTCCTGCTGGTTTCAGAGAGTGGAGAGACCTCTGTAATCATTGCTGCACCAATCCTCCTCCGTGTTCATTCCCATCCACACTGACCTAATTGCCTGCACGTAATTGCTTTCCTCTTTGCTACCTGTGAATCACGGCATGCTGCAAAAATGGACCGATGTTGTTTGTGAGTGTTTTGTTAGGATGGCTTTTAAAGTGGTATTATCTCAACTTTATATATTGTAATTTAAGGACATGTCCACAATATATCTAGTGGAAAACAAAGCATAAAGCAACCAGATTCTCATCCTGGTGAGGGGGAATTTTCTATAAAATGCATAAATAACCTTATACTTATGAAAATTTTAATGTGCAATGTATAATCACGTTGTTTTATTATATACATGAATGTGGAATCCACACACAGAAAATTACTTCTGGGATAGGACAAATTACATACAGGTGCTGGTCATGCAATTATAATATCATCAAAAAGTTGATTTATTTCAGTAATTCCATTCAAAATGTGAATCTTGCATAATGTTTACAGTCATTCCACACAGACTGATATATTTCAAGTGTTCATTCCTTTTAATTTTGATGATTATAACTGACAACTAATGAAAACCCCAAAATCAGTATCTCAGAAAAATTGAATATTACTTAAGACCAATACAAAAAAAATATTTTTAGAAACGTTGGCCAACTGAAACATATGAGAAAATATATCAGAACTACATACATTGTTCTGAAGTTTTTCGTTTTTTTTCTGCTTCATTTGAGAGGAAAGTGGTGAAGGTCGAGTGTAGAGTCATATATATATATATATATAATGTGCTTGCGATCCTTTACTCTTCATGTTTGAATTGCTTCTTTAAAGCATAGTCAGGAGAAACACAGAGAAAGCTTTCCAAATGGCATCCTACTCAGTAGTTAATCTCTTCTTTTTGACCAGGTCAGGGCACTCTAAGGCTGCAAGCCCACCTGTTCCTTTTTTTATTCCCCGCGGAGCTGAACAGATCAGTTCATTGTGTCATTGTCATCCATCCACCATAGAGACTTTCCAGTATGACACATTTTTCAAATCAATCTAAGCACACAAAAAGCCTGTACACTATATGTTCATAATCTTCCATTGTAATCATTTTGTTACTATAATTGCCATCTAGGATAATCTTTGGGTGATAATGAAGTTCTCCCTAACTAGAATTTGAAACTTAGACCAACAAAGTGCCTTGGGAGTGCTCCTTTATTGGGTTGTAATTACGGTACTAGATCATGTCTCTTCCACTAATTATCAGGACTATCATTGTCTATGATAAAGATTCTCCATTATTCCTGCTAGCATTGACAGGGGTAATGAACAGCCTATTTGCCTTGCTGAACTTGAGAGGAGTGGCTAGGATCAGAAAGCACTGTCAAATCACCCATGGCAACTTGGGAAGAATGATCCTACACGCACACACACACACACACACACAAATACTTCACTTTGACTATGTCCATATACATTAGTCACAGTATGCCACTCAATATGAAACAATGTACTGGGCATATATTTGAAGTGGTATGCATTTTGGTAGTGGGTATCTTCCTAGGGCACTAATGCCACTTGTATAGACTATTTTACAGGTGTGTTCCACACTGCCTATAATCATTGAGGGTTTTTACAGGCACTATTGTTCCACTTAATTATATCTACAGTATTGCTCAACTGCCCAGGTTGACATACAGGTCCATAGATTCATAAGTTGTAAAATGTATGATTCCAAAGCAGGGGAAAACTATATCTTCTTGGTTTCTTCTCTTAAGGGGCCAAACATAAGTTAAAATGTTTCAAACGGACACAGACATGTTTATCCCTGTAATATAGTTATTCAGGCAGCATTTGGTCGTTTTCACATGACGTCACGGCATATGAGAATGCCCAATTGGTGGGAAAAAAGAAGACTCCTTCCATTGTCCACTATTGACAACCAGACAACTTTTATTAGTTTTACTTCAAAATGCCAGATAGTTGCAGTTCCATTGGATGTGTTAACCACATATATATTGTATTTGCAATCATATCTACATGTAATCAGTGTTATGAATGACACGGTCTGTTTTTGTCTGCATTGATGCAACCAAATCCAATCGCTTAGCTAAAATTAGTGAGGCTAGCTAAACCTTTTTTGTTAAACATATAGTGTTAGCGAAATTTATAACAAAGTTAATGCAGGAGAAAATTGCACCAATCCAACCTTCTCCACAGCAACCCAGGCTGTCAATGGTGGGTCATTAAACACTAGGAATGGTTTACCTGACATTGAGAAATTGTATATTACAATCGGTACATTTGTCACAAGATTCTGTGTTATTGTGGCTGCACTACGCTACACTGACCACCCACAGAATCAACGAAAATTTCGGTAAATTATTACTATACTTCACTTTGACAATGAAGAATTTCTTCTCATTCACCTCCCAAACAATTGTATTATTGACCCACCCTGATCAAATGTACAGATAGCTATCTGTACTGTTGGATGCTTTCATTTTGGTAGCAGTGTAGGGGGATGTGTTCTTCACTAGGTATAGTATAGTACACATCCCCAGAATTCAGCTCCGACAGGGATGTCACTGTTTTTAATACATTAAATAACAAAGCAGGTGCTGTATATGGGTCACAAGTGCCTAAGTCTTTGTTTGAAGTTTGTTAGCAAAACATTTTCATGTTTTGTGAGGTGATCTAAACCCTAATTGGCTGTAAAAGTCGAAAATTTGACTATCTTGTGCAATAGTTCCATAGAATTCCCAGCCATGTTTTAACCATGTTTCCGCCAGGCTGTCAGAGCAACCACGTGACTGAAAATGATCAATATCCTGCATGTCCAGCAAGTAACACCACAGCAACGAAAGAGTTTCAATACATTTTCAACAAAACAGTCATACTTCCATCAGCAACCAAATGTCTTTTAAAACAGTGCTGTTTTTCCCCACTTCACAATCCCTGCGGTGGTAGTGACCACACACTGCATCCGTCAGTATTGGGTTTATGTGACCACATCCTAAACAAAGGCTCCCCACAGATTATTGATATGCTTGGCATCCCTGCTGAATGTTTTCCGGATGCGTTCCTGTCTCGCCATGTATGTCTTCCTGCTGTATTGACTGGGTGACCTATGTGGGCTATGTCAATGTCAAGGGGAATTATAATCCATGTGTTAGGATTTGGGACCTGGCTTTGGAAAGGGATGACATGTTTCTCTCCCCGACCATCTATTGAAACGTCGTGTCATTTATTGATCTGCCATTTTTGGCCTCCTCTAGTTTTGGGGCTAAGTGTGTAGATTATTCTTCAACTAAGCTTGTTTTTTTTGTATGTGTGTGTGTGTGTGTGTGTGTGTGTGTGTGTGTGCGTCTGTGTTTTTTTTTGTGTGTATGAGCGTTATATGGCAATTGTAACCAAAATGACCATCCACAACACTGAAAACATATCTGGTTACAGGACAGAAGCAGGAGAAAAGGACAGAATGGAATCTTCCACCCATGATTCCCATCCTCACATCCTATTAGAAAGCTATAGGCCCAAAAAACAACATATACCTTCCTCAGAGTTCCTGACTGGCGTTAAGCTGGTGTGAAGTTCAACTGTATGATCCTATCAGTCACAGCAGGGCATAAATAAGTAAACGGGATGGAACTAAAAAGGCTGTTCTAGAATCAGAATCTCTTTTTTGCATGTCCGCAGAGAATCCAGCTTCCATTCAACATTTCACTTCACGCTTCTTCTATCGACTATCTCCATCTCCCTGGGCGGTCTGCCATCAAATCACATGCAAAAATCTCCCGGTTAATTGTATTACTTTTTCACACCGTCGATAAAGGCGCTGTGTGTGTGCGCTCGTGCGCCGAGTTACAATTACACCATGACATTCAGGACGGTGGCTACAGTGGGCCTAAAATCATGCATGTGCAAGCTTATGCCTGTGATTATGTCTACGTATACGCGCGTGGACCATATTTACACTTCCCTGTATTGGCTGTTGCTGCTTCATGCTATGTACAGTACTTATACATGAAAACTGCAGACTGCCTGTTTGGCAGGCGTTTGGCCTCTGACTTGCTGAACAATCCCTAATGGAGGTGGTGCAGCTGTTTATGTTACTCGCAAATCACTTCCCCGCGGATAGTGAAATACGCCTTATGTCAAAGTCATTCAGCAGACTCTCAGATGTTGTATCAACCGCCTATGTTTCCCTTCTCTGCTGACCAGCCGCTCTTGCTGAGATCGAACCCACAAACCTTTCCAGCACCGTGCCTTACCGACTGACCTCCAGGGAGCTTCACCGGGCAGAGTAGTGAATTATGATGTGTTGGGAACCTCTGAAAGTCTCACATGAGTAGCAGACATCCAGATGGTTCGTTTGCTAAAGTGAACAATGTTCTTTTTTTACCGACTAGATCCGGATATATTTAATGTGGATTGATTTTTCATTACCATGAACACACACATTCATGTGAGGGAGTGATCAGAGGCACCCAGGTTTACACACCCTTTTAGCCCCTCTCTCATTGTTTGCGGTAGATTCTGTTCCATCTGTTGTTTGCGTGTGTGTAAGTGTGTACGTCCGTGTGTGTGTGTGTCTGTATGCGTGCATAGGTGTGTGAGTTGCTTCCTCTGTGGCAGAAGGCATGAGTCACTCTGACGAACACACTGTCAAGGCCTGGTTAAACTCCTGTTGTATCCACTATTAAAGCCCCAGAACTGCAGAGAGCCTCAGATTACACAGAACATCATTACACAATGACTTTGTTAGTAATATAGGATGTCAAGCAAATATTGTGCTCATCTGTTTCCAAAGGTGATGTATTAAGGCAATATACAGAATGACCTAAAGGAAAGTTCTTCTCAAACCTGGGTTGCCTTTGTAAAAATTGTATGAAACCAAATCCATAAGTCTTTTTGTCCTGAATGTGGCTCATGGTGGATGGCTGCTGTTTCTTTTCACGTTTTCTCATCCCAGTGTGATACGCATCACTTTAAATGTCCCCTTCTGTAGACACTAGCGTTCAAGGTGGAATTTTTGTAATATTGTTAGTGCTGTCAAACAATTAAAATAATTCATTTAGATTAATCGCATACTCTTCTGCAGTTAATCGTGATTAATTGCAATTTTAGAATGTGTTTACATTTTGGCCTTAATATACACTTTTATGTTTAAAAAGCAGGTCATTATAGTAAAAAACTACTTTGTTTAATTGCAAACTATAGACAGTGCTTGACAAGGAATTAAATAAATGCAAGTGGCCAATGCTCTTTATTTAGTTTAATATACATACAATGTCAGTCCATAACTTACAACAATAACTGGCTGCATCTAAATGTAGCCTATGTAAAGGTAAATAGAATGTTGCCATCTCATATTGTTTTCTTGATTAACGCAGGACAATATCTGCTACATTTGGCTACTGTACACATATTAGCCCTTCATATTTGGACAGCTACATGGTGTGCAGGCTTTTAACCCATTGAATCACACCTAAGTGTGGCTGACATTTGTGTATAATGGGGTTTTGCACAAACGGATTTGCAGCCTACTTACGAGTTTTTAGGCTGTTGTTAAACTAGTGCAGAGTAAACATGATTCATGATATGAATGCCAACTCTCCAATGATAAACTGTTTTGAAAAAGACGCCGAAGCCCAAAAATTAAAAATGCATTAACGGCGACAAAAACATTAACGGTATTAATGTATCAAGTATTTTAAGTTGATCTCACATGTTATCGCGTTAACTTTGACAGCGCTCATTCGTGAAATTGAAACAATAAATATCGGGTGCAGGCAGGTCACATGATAAACCCACTGTCACCACCACAATCCCAGTCAACCTGAGGTTCCGCTATACAGCAGACCATTTGGGGGAGGGTGCAGTGTGCACTCTCTCACTGTTTTAAGAGGTTAGAATCAGATGTCACTCTTGTTTTTTAAACCATGATGAGTTTGCATTTAAGTTAGAAATAGCTGTCGTCTGAACGCTTCACGGCAGTGCACCTTTAAAAATATAAAACGTAAATGTCAAAAATTATATCATTTGAATGAATGAAACTTGAAGCTCGACACTGGAATGAAAACATTTCAAAGTGGGGGGTTAAGACCCTTTTTAGGCACCGGTTTAATAACCAGTGGCATATTTTGGGGGGGAATTTATCATGCTATATTCCCACTCAGGGCACGTTCTGATTGACTGGCCAGTGCATGACTTGTTTAACATGTATTCTACCTGTCTCAAGGGAAACAAATCCAGGTTCTACCAGAATTCCTCAGGATTACAGCATCCATAATTCCTTTTCATCAAGTACTTTCACTTTCACAAGCATTTAATCCTTTTTCTGTCACTGTTCATTTTAAAGTATTGTTTGTGAGTGTCAGCCCTTCAGGGCTCAATTCTGTACCATTGTGCGGTCTCAATTACAGTACCGGAATTACTGGACGCATCAAACAAGCAGAAAGATACAACCTGTAAAATGCCCAAACCAAACCTTTGATTGTGCCAGTGTTAAAACAGAAACAATTGAACCATGATCTAAATAGTAACAATTAATAAACAATGCAATGTTCTGAGGCAGTTGGAACGTGATCTGACATTTGACAACAGGCAAGCCATACTTATTCATTTTATTGTAACATTATTTTGTTAATTTATGACCTTTGTAAGATTATAAAACATTTAGCTCTACACTGGAAAGAATTACTTGATTCACACAAATATATCATCACACATAGTATTTTATCAGAAATAACTCAGTTTTGTGGAAACAAACCACTTGAGGGAAAATACGGATGCGTGTTCTTTTTTTCTGTACATTTTTCAGAACATTTGCCATTTGGATGAAATCTCGTGAAAAGGAAATCATGTATAAACGCACTGTGTAAAAGTGCATAAGTCAGTTTTGAAAAGACATTACATTACTACCCTTCAGAATAAAAATTGGTTTAACTAGAGACTAGATAAGCAGTCTGCTCTATCTATCAGCAGAATAAACATAGGAGTTAATCATTGTCTTGTTCGTATTGAAATATTCCTCTCCTCTATCAACCTCAGTCTTGTTCCCCTTGATCATGTTAATCACTAAGCGCAGTGAGTATTAGCTGTCTTCATCTCACCCATCACCTTTAAGATGAACCACCATGTTAGAGCGCTCAGCTTGCACTTTTGTATTTTTAGTTTAACACTGGCAGCCGTATACAGACGCTGTGTGTGTGTCTGCATGTTTGTTTTTGCGCATGTCTGTACGTACATGTGTTCATTTACACTCCCACTTGTTGTTCTGTATGTATATGTGTGTCTGTGTGTGTGTGTATGTATGTGTGTGTGTGTGTGTGTGTGTATGTATATGTGTGCGTGTGTGTGCGTGTGTGTACGTGTGTGTACGTGTGTGTACGTGTGTGTGTGTGTCTGTGCGGGTG
>JACXGJ010009862.1:0-23288 GCA_016801105.1 Esox niger | reverse complement strand
CCATGCTGCTCCTTGTTACGGTTCTATTGCTCTTGACTGATGGATCGAAGAGTGTGTGTAATTTGAAAGGGGGGGTGTGCCCCGTGTGTGTTCCTGTGTGAGAGAAGAGTGTGTGTGGGGACGTTTGTCTTGGCATACACTCTTCAAACACAGTCCCTCCTCGTTGCCCCTCAGACTCAACACAGCCTTCTTCCCTCCCTCCCTGCCATTCTCTCACTCTCCTGCTCTCTTTGTCTACATCAATCGCCCCTTTCCCCTTTATTTGCTCAATCTCCGCCTCTTCTCTCTTTCTGCTACCTCTCTCTCTCTTTGGCAGAGAAACAGGGTGAGAGTTCTTAATGTGGCGATACTGTTAGAAAATTAATACGGTCATGTACATACACGGACGCACATACGAACGCGCCCGATACAGCGTTGCTTTTAATAAGCTGGGGTCAATCAAGATTGTGACTCCATCTGCAGTGCACCATGTCCAACGCATAGAGTTCCCTTGAACCAGTGTGAGGTTTGACTGCAGTGTGGTACAGTGAGTCACTAAAATAGACGCTCTTATCCAGCGTAACGTAAAGTGGCGTTTATCTTAAGGTGTCTTCGTTAGACGACCGCGACGTGTCCGCGCGTGTCACCTCTCCCTGTCAACTCCTTAAAGCCAGCTGTCAACGCCGAGGTACCTCTTCTCTCCTGGAGGTACTGGAATATAAACACTGTCACCTTCCAAAGTCATATTCATAAATCTCCTTCATTACACACGCAGACACACACACACACACACACACACACACACACACACACGCACACACACATACCCAAGGACGCTCACAGACACACCCAGACACGCGGCGCCTGCCATGACCCCGGCACATCACAACAAACACTTAATAATTCAGTATTTGTTTGGAGGCTGTAGCTTCCCGAGCTTCTCTCTGGCTTTTGGTCTCCCTGGTCTGTCTTTCGTTCTGCCTTCTCCTTTTTAAATCTCTCTCCATCTCTGAATATGTCTCTCCATTCCATTCTTTCTCCGTATCTTTCTCTAGCACTCTCACTTCATCTTCATATATTTCTCTTTGTCCCTCTCGCCGTCTCCACATTTCCCACGGACACAATAAAACATAATGAAACACTGAAGAACACGTCAGCACGATGAAGCACTTTAACATGATATGAATGAATGGCACATGTTACATCTGTGGTCTGACAAGCCACTCCTTCGAAAGCCTCTTATGTCCAGTCCCCCAGAAGCCCGGTTCACGAGGAGGACACATCTGTAACATTGTATCAAGTCTGAATCTCCAAAAGGTTACATCAGTAATAGCATCTATTGGGTCTCCCGTGGTTGCAACATTTGTATCGTTTGAGGGGCTTGTCACAATATAAGTAAACTCATTTGTATCGTTTTGCTGCGTCTGTGAGGATGACTGGCACCAACAAGCCTGGCAAGGCCTGGCTACACCACAGCCTCTGCCACGGACACAGAGCATGGCACTGTGTTCCTGACTGAAACTTGACAGCACAAAGTTAAATAAAAACAATACGAGTGGGCCATACCCGTCATACCTGAGGTATATATTGCCAGAGGTGTCTTACCTGAGGTTTAAAGGACAGCTGATTGGCCCTGAAGTCTGGATCACTCAGGAGTCACGTTACATAAGGCTAATTCTTAGCTGGTCCAATCCGATAACCTGTACAATTTAGCTCTATGCTAAAAGACCCAGCTAAAATTGATAATTTCTATAGATAATCCCGGAATCCACCTCTTGAAAATGTGCTCGTTTATCTCCACCAGCCAATGGCGGTGGATACTATGAAATAGGTCAATTTGACCAGCAGAGGGAATGTTTGAAGCGACCTGTAGGTGCACTTTGCTCCCACTCTTCAGGTCGATAAGATAAGTATAGAAGATAATTCCGGATGCTTACAAGAGATCCAGCCAAGTCCTCCAATGAACCATGTAAAAGGGAAAACATCGATATACCTGTAGGACCAGATCCAATTCTACTCTGCCTGCTCTGAGGGCAATGTGACGTGGCAGGGCTTGCAATCTGTCACGGACTACAAAGGGAAACCCAGCGGCGAGCAGCCCAGCGACGCAACCTGACCACACCAGCTAAATGCCTTCTGTGCTCACTTTGAGGCCAGCAACACCGAACCGTGGATGACAGCACCTGCTGTTCCGGACGACTATGTGATCTCGTTCTCTGTAGCTGATGTAAGACTTCTGACAGTCGTGATGCCGAGGGGCAGGTTGAACACCAGAGCGCACATTCACAGCCGGCGCAGGTGTTCAAGGCCACGTTGGACCTTTTTGCCTCGCCAAAGTCCATGGGCCCAGACACCGGACCCATGTCAATACCATGATCCCAGACACCAAGGACCCATGTCAATACCATCATCCCAGACACCAAGGACCCACTTCAATACCATGATCCCAGACACCAAGGACCCATGTCAATACCATGATCCCAGACACCGGACCCATGTCAATACCATCATCCCAGACACCAAGGACCCATGTCAATACCATCATCCCAGACACCGGACCCATGTCAATACCATCATCCCAGACACCGGACCCATGTCAATACCATCATCCCAGACACCAAGGACCCACTTCAATAACATTATCACAGACACCATGGACCCACTTTAATACCATCATCCCAGACACCATGGACCGACACCAATACCATCATCCCAGACACCATGGACCCACATCAACACCATCTGGCTGGACACCATGGACCAAGACCAATAACATCATCCCAGACACCAAGGACCCACTTCCATAACATCATCCCAGACAACATGGACCGACACCAATACCATCATCCCAGACACCATGGGCCCAGACACCACAGACCCAATTCAATACCATCATCCCAGAAACCACGGACCCACATCAGTACCATCATCCCAGACACCATGGACCCACATCTGTACCATCATCCCAGACACCATGGACCCACATCTGTACCATCATCCCAGATACCATGGACCCACATCAGTACAATCATCCCAGAAACCATGGACCTACATCAGTACCATCATGCCAGACACCATGGAGCCACATCAACACCATCTGGCTGGACACCATTGTCCCATCAACATGGTCCCCTTGGACCCCCCGGGCCCCTTCGACATCAGCATTTCCCTCAACATCAGTGATGCTAAACATGAACGACAGGAAACAGAGGAATGAGCACGCCGGCATCCACATTGGAGAGGTGAAGTGGAGCGAAACAGCAGCTTCACCATCCAGTGTACAAATCACTGAAAGATACCTCTGTCCATACACGCAAACACACACACGCAAACACACACACACGCAAACACACACACACGCAAACACACACACACACGCAAACACACACACACGCAAACACACACACACGCAAACACACACACAGCTATGAAGAGGGCACATGAGTCACGCTGAAGACTTGGCACGGGCTCTCAGACCCTGACGATGTCTTCCGGGTACGCTGTGAACTTCCGCCTCGCCTCCTGGCTTCGGAATGCTGTGTGAACGGCGGAATGCATCACGCGGGCTGTAGCTGCCCGCATCACGCAGGACCTGTGAACCTGCAACCCAACATGCGAGCCACCCGAGCTGTGCTCTCTACACTGTTCCACGGTGGTCACAGTAAGTCAAACGGTACGGAAGCCTCACATCTAGAACCCATGTGAACTTTAGAACTGAATTCCTAGAACCCCTGTGAACCTTAGTACTTAATTCCATAAACATATGAATACTGATGCCTCACCCACGTACACACACACACACACACACACACACACCCACGTACACACACACACACACACACACACACACACACACACACACAACACTTTTACAGTCATATGTGCTGTGCTGCTATCGTTGATGATCTCTTCTATTAGCTAGTCCCCGCCCCTCACCTGCACACACATGAACCTAAACTACATAGTTGCTCCGCCCATTGTCTCTGTACTAGCTGTCATTTGTTGTTGTTGTTGTTTTTTAGGGATTGTGAACATGTTAAACCATTTTTTTAAATTCTTTATTGCCGGAAGAGTAAGCGATACTTTCGCTGTTAGTCTACAGCTGTGGTTTCCAAAGCATTTGACAAATAAACATGTTGATGATTTGATGATAGATTCTTAGCACGGCTGTTAACGTGAGAAACCCTTTTAAAACCCCTTGTTGTTTTGAACCTGACAGAATCCTGCGTTTCTGCTTGCTCGTCTTGCGTCCATGAGTTTTACAGTAACCTACCGTACTTTGTATTTTTTTGTTTGTTAAATCAAAAAGCATGATATTGCCAAATTGCTGTTGTTACCAGTTTGTTATCATTGCCAGGTGGAAGTCAGAACTAAGACGGCAGGCCTTCATTTCTCAAGTGTTTTGTTGGATTAAACATTTACATTTAAGAAAAAGTTACTATAAAGCCGTCATGAAAGTGTCCGCATCAGTAAAGCTAGTAAATGTGTTAGCAGTGGACTGAATATATATACATAAATATATATATATATACATACATAAATATATATATATATATATATACATAAATATATATCCTAAAATGAAAAAATGGGCTTAGTGGAGGTTTAGATGTAATGAATGTAATGAATGCATTTTTATTTTGTTGTGTATTTAGCTTGGTGGCTTGGTGGCTTGGTGGCTTGGTGGCTTGGTGGCTTGGTGGCTTGGTGGCTTGGTGGCTTGGTGGCTTGGTGGCTTGGTGGCTTGGTGGCTTGGTGGCTTGGTGGTGAAGCAGACTTCTCCCGGTTAATAACCCGACGTCCAAGTTACTGCAAAGTTAATAAAGAATTTATTCAAGATTATTTTTTGTTGATAATTTAGCAATTTCATATGGAAAAGGATCTATGTAGCCCTTCCCCAAAGAAATGATGTAAAATGACTCGAGAGTGTAACTGAAGAGCATTTAGCGTTAGTGGGCAAAAAAAGCAGGTTGAACGAAAATTGTTTTCCAAAAGATAAGTAAAATGCCACGCATTGCCCATTTTGTATCCATAATATAAAAAAGTTTTTTTGTCTCTTTTGTGGTGTGGGTGAGGCTGGTCTGTTGGGGCAGGCTACCAACTGCAAGTACCTGCCCAGAGCTGAGGCCTGGATATGTGGCTGAAGTTCAGCTCAGGAGTTCCACTCATCTCATCGGACTGTTTAGTTATTCACGAGTTCATCAGAAAAGCCTTGATACTCCGACAATTGAGCTGGATATGATGTTGGGTGCATGAAGTAAATGACTGATGCTATGCTTCTGTGATAATTCTTGGTTGTTCAGTTCGATACAACATTTGGAAAATGTACTTCTGTTCTAGGTCCAGTTGTACATTTTTCCACTTCTCTTTGCATTGGGTTAAGTTAGATGTTACCTACAGACTCTGTTAATATTTAGCATTTCATATCTGCAACTACGTTTTGCGAGTTGTATTTTCAATGCAGATTTTATGACTGAACAGTTCTTCCTTATTTTAAAATAACATACTTTCTTCTTGGTGTGCTGCAAAATGTATGACCCATAAAGGTGTGCCAAGGTTAAAAAAGGTTAAGAAAACCTTGAACATTAGCTCTCGATCCAGTAGTGTGGTTGAATAAAAGCAAATGGTAACTGGGGACATTCCAATCTCCATTTTGAAATACTTTCTTTGGCCGAAGTGTTAGGTTTAGGGCAGCAGTTACCATTAGGCTATAGTATTATTTCAAGTAGGATATTTTGAGGACAGTGTACTTTGCTGACCCCATTTAAATAGCTAAGTAAAATAATGCATGTATGTGTGTTGGTTTGTGAGAGAGACAATGTGCTTTGCCAAAACTTCTTGACTTCTGTGTAGAGAGAGGTTAAATGACTTGCCTTCCAGATAAGGAATTAGTCATTGCATCTGGCTATATAATGAAGGTAAAGGATTGCTTGTCTTCTTCCCTAGGATAAAAATTAGCTCTCTTTTTCCCTCCCCCTCTATATTGCACACACTCTCTTCTCCTTCTCTCATTCTATCTTCACTCTCCTACCTCTCTCTTTATCTTTCCTCCAATTATCTTTTGTCTCTCCTCTCTCTCTCTCTCTCTCTCTCTCTCTGCCCCTAGAACTGTATTATTATGATGGTTTCATAAAAAGAGAGAGAGAATATTTGGTTATGAAATTCAAATGAGGCGACGCGATATATAAGATGGTAGTTATTGATAACAGGGATAATTGACCAGGGCTGGATAACAACGAGGGCTCAGAGTAACCTTGGTTTGATATTGGGGATGTGAATTATGCAGAGCCATTTGCAGAAAGGAGAGGTTTGAGTGATTAAATCTAACTGTATCTAAACACTGATGTAGCCTGATGGTCGCCACTCTCCTGGAGCTCTGTCGAGGCATGGACTCCACTAGACCTCTGAAGGTGTGCTGTGGTATCTGGCACCAAGACGTTAGCAGCAGATCCTTCAAGTCCTGTAAGATGTGAGGTGGGGCCTCCATGGATCGGACCTGTTTGTCCAGCACAACCCACTAATGCTCGATTGGATTGAGATGATCCTTGAAAGAGGCCAATGGCATCAGGGAATACCGTTGCCTTGAAAGGGTACACATTGTCTGCAACAATGCTCAGGTAGGTGGCACGTGTCAATGTAACATCCACATGAATGGCAGGACCCAAGGTTTCCCAGCAGAACATTGTCCAAAGCATCACACTGCCTCCGCCGGCTTGCCTCCTTCCCAGAGTGCAACTTGGTGCCATGTGTTCTCCCAGTAAGCAACGCACACAAAGAATGTTAAGACATTATTCGACCTTTTATGATGCATCACAACGATAAAACTAGGATCCTAGCCTGGACCTTTACTATTAAGATTCAGCCTGAGCACCAGAAGCCCAGGTCTATCTACCTCTAGGCAAAGACAAATGTAGCCTTGAAGCTAATCTTCTCCCCATAGTCAACCCATTCAGAACTAGCATCCGTGCAAAGTAGGTCCATGTTTCCAAGTTACACCATAGTCCATAAACAGCGCTCTAATTTCTGACCGTGACCCACGGAGCCTGATCAAATGAAGTGCCCTGTCTAGGACCCAGGGTGTCATTTGGGACATACTATTCGTAAGGATCTATCAGCGACGGTTAGCATCACACCTCCAATCTAGACTTTTATTAGGACCCATTAGACACACATTCCACAAAAAGACCTGTCGGCCGCCCACAGACCACAAGTCACTAAAATACAAAAAAAAGCATTAACAAAGGAGGCCAAAAAAAGAGAGAAAAAAGATGAATATGAGTCCTGGCACTATGTTTCCATTCCCTAACTCGTTCAATCACTTCCTTTATCTTCTTCGCATTAATGGGGCACTTTGGTATTCAAGCGACATTGAAGAGGCCATCCCATCTTATCCAACCAAAAACGGGATGTATCAATCCTAGATTACCCCTTTACAGATCGATAGTAAGAAAAGTGTTACTATCTAATTATTTACGGACCAAACCACCGGAGACTGAATTTATCAAAAGCGGCCGTTGATTCATTTGGCATTCTTTCAGTTTTCCTTGAGAACATTCGATTGTCAATCCTCCCGGCATTATTCTCAACTGCCGTCTTTTTGAAATATTGAAGGTGACTCTCTCAATTGATGTGTGAATGGGATATATCACTGGTAATAAACTGGAGAAAAATTGGTGTGTCCTTTCTTGTTTCAACTTTTGTCTCGTCAAGCTTGTTGTTGAGGGAGGAGAGCCTCTGGTGGGGGGGAGAAAGGATGAGAGGAGGAGAGATGAGGGGAGGTAGGGAAAGCTGGAAAGAGGAGAGAAGAAAGGGCGGAGAGGAGAAACAGGGAGAAGGAGAAAAACAAGGAGAGTGCTGGAGTAGAATCTAATTCACAGTTACTGGAGCTGTGATGTCATTCTGCCTGGCGCTGATACTGAGACCGAATGTCTCAAATAGAGGCAACGACACACACACACACACACACACACACACACACACACACACACACACACACACACACACACACACACACACACACACACACACCCTGTGGGATATGCATAACCACATGTTGATCATTACCCAAGTGAATTTGAAAACAATAGTTTTCATGTTATTCATGTATTCTAAAATATGATGGAAAAATATGAATGATGAATTCCTTGGTTATTGGATTTCTTCTCTCATCCCTCCATACTTCAATCCTAAAACTGTTTTATGGTAATAAAATCCACGGCACAAACGGCACACTATTCACTATTTAGTGCCCTCCCACTGACCTATGCCCCTTAGGCGCAAGTCAAAAGAAGCGCACTTGGGATTCGCGAACAAGCTACTTCAGTGCGGTTCAAACACTCACCATGTACGTCCCAAAGATGACTGGGGGATTTCCATTTTAGATAGACGTTCATGGGGGAAATACAGAAGTCCCTCCGTGAGCATCTATTCATACCACAGATGAATGGCAGCAAGAGAAGCACACACATTCAGCATCTACATAAATGTAGCTCAACACACCAAATTTCCCCACGACTAAATGAAACAAACCTGAGGTATTATGGAGATGTCATATCTTCTGTCTGTGGCAACGCATTGATTCCTGACAGAACTGTGATTGATATGGAACATGTTGTTTTGAGAGATGTCTCATACCCACCTTCTTATTCCCAGCGTGTCATCTGCGGACACGTCAGGACATGTGCCGGTATTGCTTAGGTGTAATCTCCACACGCCTGCTGTCCCATCCAGTCAAATGTGGGAAGGAGAGGATCTGCAAATGTTCCAACGCGCAAACAATTCATTTGTTCCATTCTCCAGTTGAATCATTTAGCAGACACTCTCACCTGGAATCACTTACAGTTCCAAGCGCATAATTTGTTTTTCCATTGCGTACTGGTCGCCTATGGGAATCAAACCCGCAACCTTGAAGTTCTAAATGATTTGCTCTTCAGACAGAGCTGCGGTGAGCCTCACTCTGTGCTGCCCCTGAAGCCAGATACGCTACATAAGCTGTGCTAAAGCCTTTCTGTAACCCCTTTCATGATGCAAACTGGGATTGAGTGTGCTGCTAGCAACCCACGAGAAGAGCTGGCTTTACACAAGACCTTTCCTGTCTATGAGAAGATGCAGATAATGTACAGACACAGGTTGATGACATGAATGGTACAGACACAGGTTTAAAGAATGCAGACATTGATTGATAACATGAAGAGTACAGACATTTGTTAATAACAGACACTAGGTAATAACATAAAGGACTGTGGACACTAGTTAATGACACCAAGGACACAAAGGACTACAGCCACTAGTTAATGACATGAAGAACTACAGACATTAGCTAATGACAAGAAGGACTACAGATGTTACTTCATGAAATGAATAACTACAGACACTAGATAATAACACAAAGGACTACAGGACTACAGACACTAGTTAATGACATGAATAACTACAGACACTAGATAATAACACAGGCATTAGTTAATGACATGAAGGACTACAGACACCAGTTAAAAGACAAGAAGGGCTACAGACACTAGTTTATAGAAGAAAGTCGTATAGATGCTAGTCAATGACACAAAGGACAACAGACAGTAGTTAATGACATGAAAGACTACAGACACAAGTTAATAACACAAAGGACTACAGACACTGCGCTGACACTTACATTATCTCTCCAATTAATAAACATTTGATCGACAAACTTGTCTTCTGACCAAGCTGGTTAAATTAATAGTGGTTCATTAAGAGAGAGAAAAAAGGAATGAGAAAGATAAAGAGGGCCATGTGATTGTGATGAAATGGGGAATAAAATATAATTTTCTGTTGGATGTCATTATAGGAGTCGTCTCGACGGATATTTAGCGAAGCACCTCGTTTCTAATGACCACTTGACCTTCCCGCAGGCAGCTAGACCCTCGTAGTCCCTAATATGCTGAGGACGGAGGCCTGTGTTTTCATCAGTTACCTTTAATGCGTTTCCTTAAGTGAACAGCGCATTGTCGCGTGGCCATAATGACCCGAGTGAACGGTGAAGGACTTCTCCGACGCCATGATGGATAACGGTAGCACACCTGTATTGGCCTGAGGTACGCCGTGGCGACAGGTTCCCAGTGGCCAGCCAGTCATGTTGTCCCACTCAGGGAATAAGGCGCCACATGGGACGTGAAATAGTCGGATCCCGTGGAACACAAGAGGTCGTAGGGTGTCGGTAGCAACCTCGAAAACACTTTCTTTCCACTCTGAAAGTCACTGACTGCTTGGGGAACTCCGGAGAGATATGAATGCACAAGTTATGAACAGAACAAGTATTGCTGAGTCTCTGGCCAGTCTTGCATTACATTGAGTATCCAAATGAAAAAAGAAAGATAAAGGCCTGGAGCTGGAATGGAGGGTTCAAGGTAAAGATTATTGTAAAGCCGGCATTCTCCCGTGGAATTACTGGTGACATTCCCACTCCGTATGCTTTATTTGTTTGCCAGGGATGTTAGGGAACGTCCTGGTGGAACGTGTCTACCTCCCCCTCTCCTCCATCTGTGACTTATATGGCACATCATCGCTCTCTGCTACCCTCTGTCTCTCTTCTCTCTGTTTCTCTCTCCCTTCTTCTCTCTGATTGTCACTCCACCTCTTTCCCTCACTGTCTCTGTCTGTCTCAGCCTTTATCTCCTTCTCCCTCCCTCTGTCTATCTAGCGGGACCAAGCCAGCAGATATTAAACTGAGTTATCAGCCTCTCCTCTTACAGCTCACCATCCCCTAAGCACACCTAAACCATACACACGCCCGTGTATCTACACACACGCGCAAACACCCTCCCTCTGGGCACCATCCTCAGTGCACACCTCGACTTAGGGATTCTTTCTAAAATAAATATGCCCTTGGAACAAAAGACAGAGAGGCGGTAGGAGAAAAATAACGTGGAGACAGAGGAGGTCACTCTCCCCATAAGTTGGAACGAGCAAGTAGCCGGAGCTCTCGGGCTGACGCCGGTATCAGCGGCTTCCAATGATTCCCGCTCGCGGTAATGAGGTTATATTGCCACATTATTAGCTAATTTCATGTGTACGGACATACTGCCTGTTTAGACACCTTGGCACGGAAAATGGTCCTTTGCTTGGAGCTTTGTTTCATTCAGGCTGGTCTGCCCGGTCATTCACTTCCCAAAGATGCTTCTTCTTAATGCTTCAATGACATCGTCACAGAAGGCGCCCTAATCACTACGGGCGCACCATTCGTCTCCGGTTTAACTTTGAGCGCTATAAAGGGATTAGGGTGCTATTTGGGAACAAGGTATTGTTGCCACTTTGTACAGAGAGTGACATGCAGTAGGTGAATGTACATGTCAAGTATCATGACTGCCTGACAGATAGGACCAGAGAAACACAGGCTGAGAGTCAATGCCTCCAGGCACTTCCTGCCTGGGTGTAAAACAGCCGTTCATCTCAGCCACAGCAAGCAATCTGAACCATATTTCAGATTCCCATATATTCAGAATGTCAATATGAGAAATTGTGCTTTTATTCAATTACATTTATTAATCATTGTTTCAGTCATATTTAAAGTGTATTTTTTTACCCTTCCGACTGAAGTATTTGTACTTGGGACTTGGGGGCATCAGAGGTGGAAAATGTTCACAATAATCCAAACCTTATGATGCATCACGGCTGTCGAAAGAAATGACAGGAGAGACAGATGGAAAGAGCATAGATGCATTTCAACAAAGCATCAATTGGCATTTTTATTACCGAAGGTTAAGAAAAACGGATCCGCCTAGCTGGTTTATCTAGAACTGTGTCTTGCCTAGAATTACAGAACAGTCATGGACACCTGTGGTTTGCTGGAAGCTTGTATCAACCTATGAATATAATCCATAAGAAAAGAAAAAGAAATGGGTCTAATCGGAGAAACACAAGGCGGTTTCATGTAAAATTACATGTCTGGTACTGGTCGGTTGTCCCTGGCAGGATGGTGTCATCAGTTCACCAATGGTGACAGTGTCCTGAATGATGTGGTAGCAGATTTGTATCGTGTGGTTGCTCCTTTCTCTCCTGCTATAGGCTTATTTTGTCAGGCACACTTCAACTATCGTCCTAATCCATGCTTTCCCTAAACAGAGATTTGTGTATCTGTTGCAACGACTCAACACAAGCACAGAAATTGTTCTCCTGGACGTTCTGTACGGTCAACCACTAACCCTAACCCCTAACCATAACCCTAACCCTTTACCCTTACCCTACCCCAAACCCCTGACCCCTTTAACCTCATTTCTAACACCTATTGTAACTTTCCAAATGGCAAGCGGACAAGAAAAACCTTGAGGACACAGATTTGTCAGATTTCATCATTATTGTGGGGACCAGAAGAAGACCGGGATTACACAGACTCTCCCCACAGTCGCTGTTCATATCTTGTTTAGCTTTGCCCAACGACTTGATGTTTAGCCAAACATAACTTTCCTTGTCTTCACCTCCCTCCTTTTCACACACCAAACCCTGTCACAGAGACCTGCGTCTCACCTTGGGATTACGTTTGTTTGGCTCCTCAAGATGGATCCACTCGTAAACTGTTTCCCTTTTCTTCACTACGATCAAGCGGAAACGTCAAAGGCAGATGCTCCCGTAGGAAAAGTTCAGCCAATTCGCTTTGGGAAAAGGCTGAGGGTGTGATGACTATAGGGAGCAGACGTAAACATATTGTCGGACCTGAAGTAAAACAAAAAGGGTGAACTTTTATACCTGCACTTCGACACACTGGATAAGAGCACCTGCTTAGTGAATAAAATAAAAATCTAGTGAGTGTGTGTTTCTGTTCAATCAAGCAAGACTTTCAAGTTGGTCTTCAGGAAGGCATTTAGATAAGTATTCATAAAATGTCATTGACCAAACTACCTTTTTGTATAATTATAAATAATCTGAAATAGAATAATTAAATGACATTAGATGAAGACTCCATGACAAATTGAATAGTATTGAATACTTTTTATTAATTAAAGCATCGACCATTGTCATTTGCCTGGTAAAAGTTACTTTGGATGGCCAAGGTGTCTTCTCAGCCAAGAGGACTACAGAGTACAGAGCAGTTCTTGCTTAAGCAGCTAATTAGATGGAATGTTTCTCGAAACTGTGCCCCGGTGGGATTTTGCGCTTTAGTTGTTCACATTACGGTGATAAATTAACATTTCAAAAAATGTAAATGTGTAATTAAAAATACTACATTATTCAGTGAGAATCAAACATCAAAACATTTGAGTTGGCCAAATATGAGGAACAACATCGAATTATAAATCAAACTTCTGCTTCAGAAAAGGCTAAATGCAAATGTTTGGAACAGAGTGCCCTCCAGAATCATTGGACCCCATGGTTGAGTTAAGTCTTTCTTTGCTCAGTGTTACAAAGGTGTCCAATAATTGATGTCGATTTCGTTAATATCAGAGAAATCTAACCTTCATTTGAGGTACAAGGTTTTAATAGACAACTAGTTCTGCTTCAGAAAAAATCAAGAAGAAATTATTTTCTGAAAAGAACATTTGTCACGACTATTGGCAAGATAACGGCACTGAGTCTTTGTTGAAGTCAGAAAACACATCGCATGTGATCCAAGACCGTGCATCCATGTCGATCTCTCTAGAGTCATTCGTCCTTCTTTGTGGACCCCCTTCTTCAGCTCACCCTTTGTTATCACTGGGGCTTAGGTTGCTGAACTGGGATGGCCATTGCAAAAGTTTGATTCTTCGGTCAGTAAGATGTCTTTGTGTTGATCATAATTCTAATGGAAAATATAAATCAACCCAGTTTTAGATTCCTGAGAGATTCGGGGTTCAAAATCTTCTTAAGTAAAGTACTTATCTGGGAATTGTAGGACTGAGCAGGCATCAGATTCTGGGCACCGGTCCCAGCCATTTTATCGTCCTAGTCTGGAGAACTCACGGAATGCTAGTACACGGGCTATCATTTTGATATTAGTTGATCTATTGACCAATTTGATCAGCTCTGAAAAAGATCTGATTTGAAAATTTCTTGCGTCATTGTGGAAAAAGATCAGAGTTTGGCTGACTGTTTGTTCGCAGCCTCTGAAACTCAATATTGCCAATGAAACTATACTTAAAGGGCCGGTTGTGCAGACACGGAATTAGCCTATTCTGGACTCAAAAAATGATGTCAGTGCAGTCTGCAAAAGCAAATATTTTGGTATTGAGTTTAAATATAAATAATAATAATAATAATAACGATTTAAAAGGAGTGAAATTGAGCCACACGGTATTTAGAAATCCAGAATTTTTATTTCTATTCTGCATTTTATGTTTAAAATGATTTTCCATGTAACATTATTCAGATAATTTTTTTTAATTATTCATTATTATGTTACATCCTGTCATAGTATATTATAGTGTGTTGAATGTGCTTCAGATACACCAGGTTTACATGCCATCTCTTCTCTTGTGGAGGTGGAGGTGTCATGATGTGGAGGTGTCATGATGTGGGGGTGTCATGATGTGGGGGTGTCATGATGTGGAGGTGTCATGATGTGGAGGTGTCATGGTGTGGAGGTGTCATGATGTGGGGGTGTCATGATGTGGAGGTGTCATGATGTGGGGGTGTCATGGTTTGGAGGTGTCATGATGTGTCATGATGTGGAGGTGTCATGATGTGGAGGTGTCATGATGTGGGGGTGTCATGATGTGGGGGTGTCATGATGTGGAGGTGTCATGATGTGGAGGTGTCATGATGTGGAGGTGTCATGATGTGGGGGTGTCATGATGTGGAGGTGTCATGATGTGGGGGTGTCATGATGTGGAGGTGTCATGGTGTGGAGGTGTCATGATGTGGGGGTGTCATGGTATGGAGGTGTCATGAACACAGCCTTTGGAAATCTGGCCCACACACTCCCACACACACACCTACAATCACCTGAAAACACCCACACACACACCCACACACACACACACGCATTTACACACTTCAACTCTGGATTATATTCAATGAAGTCTAGCGGGCACATTTAGATCTGCCATGTCCCCTACCTCGCTTTCCAGTCTTCTGCCTGCCTTGGGGATCATTTCCTTCCTATCCCAGCGTCTCAGTGGCAGATGATCATCTGGTGTACCAGCTCTGCCTTTGGGCCTCACGCTAGTTGAAAACACACAGAGCGAGAGAGAGAGAAGGAGAAAGCAAGAAACAGAAGGAGAGAGAGACAGGGATTAAATGAAGGGTAAGAGAGACTGAGGGAGAAAGAGCTACTGAGGGAAGGGGACAAAGAGACAGAGTTGGAGAAAGTTAAAGACAGAAAGTTAGATACAGAGAGTAACATGTCGGGCATTTCCACTTAGTTGCTGTTTTGTTGTCTTAAACAGCAAAAATATTGCATCTGTGCCATTTCACATGCAACTTTTCTGGGTGGGATTGTAAACACATCCAAGGGTTATTTCTGCTAGTAATTCATCCTTGTCTAATCCTAAACAAGGCGTATTTAGTGTTTTTTGATGTGACTGGAACACTTTGAAACATCCAAATTGGAACATATTGTGTTTCCCTCATACAGTATGGATTTCTATGATGTCTTCTATCTCTGTACTCACATTAAAATTGTGTGATATGTAGTCAGAATTGACTCACATGCCAAATGGCCCTCCGTTCTCTCTCTTGTACATTACTCTTGACTAATAGGCCTTTGAGCACAAAAGATTAGGCTGCGATTTGGAACTCCATGTCACCTGTATAATGGAAGTCCTTTTTAGAATTCAAAGGTCTCGTCCGGGATGCCATTTAATGTCACAATGTCCTTATTGAGGATGCAGGGATTCTACTGCGACAGCCCATCTGGAAGCTGAAACAAGCGATTGTTTTCACAAATTTGCTTTTGCTACAGTTTCTTTTACCATTTGGGTGTTTTGAAACATGAACAATTACATACACTGTGTGTATTTTTGTGAGGTTTACAAAAACGTAGGTAGGCCTATTTTAAAGTACATGAAATCATTAAAGCCGCAGGCTGTGATTGGAAATGTGTTTTCTGGCGATGATATGAAAAGGAGGAATCAGGATGGCTCTGTTGGGTTCCTGTCTGTGCTGCAGGCCGTCCCTGTGGCTCTGTGGGGTAATTTATGTTATGACCATCCAAAACACGGATCTCACACTTGGAGCTTACACGCGACGGCCAAAGCGCTGCGGTCCAACCTGGAGCAGTTTGGATACCTCGGCATCAATCCGTCGCAGCGTTCAGGGAGGGTGGAGGAAGACCGCTGTGTTGTGCGCTTCAAAAGATCAACTGGCCAAACATCAAAGACCTCCGCTTCGCATGGGCAGCCGCGCTGGCCTTTCTTCGTCCGTGTGTATGTGCGTGTATGGGCGTGTATGCGTGTGTATGGGCGTGTATGTGTGTGTCTACAGAGTTTTGTTCCCTGGTGCCAGTATGTGCCGTGGTACTTCCCTCTATCAACTGCTGGGGGTTTGGATTTCTACCCCGCCAAACCCTGCCTTGTCTCTGGCGTTGCGCCAAATGACAACACCCAACACCAGGAGAGATACACACACAGCTATCCTCATGCACAAACACAAACACAGCAATCCACACAGACACACGCACAAATGCACACAGCCAAACCACGCACACGCCGCTCGGATGATATTGTTCTGTTTCTTGTTTGTCCTGCCAATAGACCTTGAAGGGGGAATGACTGACTCACTCGTGTGTTTGCCAAATGATCCTAGCCTCTCTCTTCTCTCCCCCTCTCTCCCTTTCCATCACTCTCCCTCTCTCCTTTTCCATCCCTCTCTACTTCAACATCACTGGAGCAAAGGAATAAAGACAATCGTCAACATATTTAAAAGGGCAATTCACTGTGGATCTTAAGAGAACCATTAATATTTTTAACCTCACTAAGTGAAAAGCCCCCCATTTAGATGCTTTTTGTGGACCGGTTTTGTTTGACATTCAGAGGAGTCTTCTGCCTCATAATGTTTAGCTATAGTGCATATTGTAGTTGAAAAGCAAAACATTTTTTTTTGATTATACACTATACAATTTGTTTTGACTCAGATGTACAGTGCAGGGATCATGCTAAATAAAAGGCAGACTTTAACGTGAGCTGCCAGAGATTTTTATTAAGGGGAGATAAATACCCAGGAGGGAAAATCATGGAGAATGGTGTAAGGCTCCACTCTGGCACCGCCCACTCGGCTCACAACCAATCATCACCCTCATGTTCACACATCGCAATGTGACATTATTCAGCATCCCCACAGTTTTACTATTTCATTTTCATGATGATCAATAAGGCCCACGAAAGATGCAAAAAAAGCTGAAATAAACAACTGATTAAAACATCAACAGCCCTTGAAATGTCCCGTTTGTAAGTTACTTGCTAATATAATTCCAAAATAGATGCAGAACAAAACGTTATAAAAATGACAACAAAATGTGGTGAACAGCGTGACGATGCATCCAGTGTGTGTGAGGGTCCCGGGTTAACCCCCCCGGCCACACCCCCTTCACCCCCAGGCCACACCCCCTCACCCTCTGGCCTCACCCCCCTCAGCCCCCAGGCCACACCCCCCTCACCCTCTGGCCTCCCCCCCCTCAGCCCCCAGGCCTCCCCCCTCAGCCCCCAGGCCTCCCCCCCTCACCCTCTGGCCTCCCCCCCCCTCGCCCTCAGCCCTGTTGACTCACCTTACAACATCACATAGCATAGCAAAACAATCTGGAGTTGAAATGAGAGGGAATGACTCACTGCCTAATGAGGATTCACACAAACACACACATGCAGACACAATACAGACATACACACACACGCACACACACACACACCCAGAGGTACACACACACTCACACACAAATGTATACACACACACGTACACACACTTACAAATGTAGAGACACATGCACATGGAAGCTGGCAGAGATCACGTGCACACACATGCACACACATGCACACACATGCACACACACGGACGATGGACCATAGGGTCTAATTTGGCCCAACGGGCGCTTTGCTGTGGGGGGGCAACACATGCTGAGAGTTAACACTGGAGGGTGATTCGTTGACTGTGTGTGTGTGTGTGTGTGTGTGTGTGTGTGTGTGTGTGTGTGTGTGTGTGTGTGTGTGTGTGTGTGTGTGTGTGTGTGTGTGTGTGTGTGTTTGTGTGTGTGTGTGTGTGTGTGTGTGTGTGTGTGTGTTTCTTTGTGTGTGTGTGTGTTTCTGTGTGTGTGTTTCTGTGTGTGTGTGTGCCACGTTACTGGTCAGTGGGTGGAAGCGGGCACCATTGACAGGGCTGGCGGGTCTAATTAAGCCCAGAGAGATGCAGGCAGCAGTGGGCTTCTGATCAGGAGTGGGGGGCGGGAACCAATATGCTGATTGTCCACGTCCTGGAGGAATGAATAGGCAGTGGTTCTCAGAACCAAATGCCGTGAAAACAAAACAGCATGTCGTCGGCGCCTGACGAAATCCGTGTGACTCTACATTGTGTGAAAACATTGAATTAACTAATTGGAGGAGCGTAAAGACACGCCTCCACAACGTCACAGAAGCGGACTTCCTGGTGGGTTAGATGGACACCAACTGTGTCAGATCGTTACTAAAGTTTGCATCACAAGGACATTGGAAAGCCAGTAAACAAAGGAAGTGCTGTTGAGTATGAAAGCATAAGATGTAGCTCACGTCTTAAATGGCACTGTGGTGCACACTATTATTTACCAGAATCCATAGCACAGCATAGGGAGCAGGTTTCCATTTGGGATGCACAGACTGTCTATCTGTCCATATATATATGTGTATATATATTTATTCAGTTCCGGAAAACATTTTGAAACCGCTGCACCTTTCTCTTTCCTTTCCAAAACTTTTCAGTGAGGGACGTAAGCGTTCAATTTGCAATGGTCTCTCAGTTTTAACCCTTCTGTTCCTCACTCAAAACTTTCCTTTCAACTTTTTTAGAATGGAATGAAATAGGTATAGTGGTCTCTTAATTTTTTCCAGAGCTGTATATATATATATATATATATATATATATATATATATATATATATATATATATATATATATATATATATATATAGTTGATCCCAGTAGCTTTGGGTCCTCGATATATATAACCAATTCCATGGTTGAGCCAGAGGGGATGGAAAACAATAAAATCCACAGAGGTGACAGGTGCCGAGGATAAATAATGAAAATGCTTTACATTACGAGGCAGAGGCTTTATTGGAGGTTTTGGGCTCGGAGAGACAGAAGAAGGATGTACTGAGGCTTTACCTGGGTCCACCATGTCCACAATGTCCCCAGTGTCTCCAGTCTTCCCAATATTCCCAGTTTGCCCAGGGTCTCCAGTGTCCCCAATATCCCCAGTGTCCCCAATGTCTCTAATATCCCCAGTGTCTCCAATGTCTCTAATATCCCCAGTGTCTCCAATGTCTCTAATATCCCCAGTGTCTCCAATGTCTCTAATATCCCCAGTGTCTGCAATATCCCAAATATCCCCAGTTTCCCCACTGTCCTTATCCGTTGTCTCATGTTTAATTTTGTGTTTAAATCATTAAGAGCAAAAAAAATATTATCCGATTCCAAAAGGGGCCTTGAAATATTAGTTTTCTGACGATATTTAATCACCGCCATTCCCCAACCCCACCCCCCGAAACCCCAACCCCACCCCCCGAAACCCCACCCCCCCACAAACCCCCCTCCTCCCCAACCCCCCGCACAGGGCACTTGGATTGCATGGGGACACACTCGCACACATATCCAGATTGACATTTATTGTCCCCAATTAGTCTGGTAATGGAGAAGGATTTCCTCGCTCAGCGTCGGCACATGCCTGGAAAAGGAAATAATTGTTGGTGTAACTCCTCTTAATTGTCAAGTAGGCGCTCCGACAATTAGATTACAGGACATACATACAATATTCTATGTTTGAATTGGAATAATGCCTGTCAGAGTAAGTTTCATTAAATTGCTATGACTGTAAAAGAGGAGAAATGTTTATTTTCCTTCCGAAAATCTGTGTGGCAGCATTTGGCTCTTTTTAGAACATGGTTGGTCTTCATCGGTGTTACTTTGGATGAACGGAAGAGAGACATTTTAATCACATCGTGACTTGCTTTTTCCCAGAGCACTGACTTTGTTCGGCCTCTCCATTTGAAACAGGAGAAAAGGGATTGTCCCGAAGGTGAGAGCCTTTCTAAAAGATGAAGGATGTTGTTTTTCTGTTCATATCTGCGGTATTACCAAGAATGTCTCTCCTGATCTAAATACAGAAACCAGGTATCAGAACCTTGTTTCTGTTTCAGATGTTTCAATTCACATCAGTAGAATACCTTTTCCAGGGGAGATACGTTAATACGGTTTATCTGATAAACGGAGATCCTCGATCAGGACGATGTCATGCCAAGTTTAGGCATCCATTCTGACCGGTTACGAGTAAAAACTTTAGGAAATGTTTAAAATGGCAGGATTATATCTCAAAATCTTTACAGTGGGCATCATTGTCTGTCAAACACCAAACACCATCCACCTTTACCAAACACCCTCCACCTTTGCCAACCACCGACGTCATTTAAGTGAACTTGTGAATGACGTCATGTTAACTACTTACAAGGAATGTAACCCAATATAATTTGCTCAATATTCTCACAGTCACTTTTAGCCATGGTTGCAGAAGCAGTAGTCCTGGCTTGTTGTTGGCAATTTCAGCTTGTCAAGTGTCCAGCCATGAACGCTCATTGCAAGGGAATAAAAGCAATGACGGACAGCGTAGCAAAACGTGAACTTCCATATGCTTTTTATCCATGAGAACAGCACAGTTTTCATGACAGGTACAATTGCCTCATCCAGGCCTGCTCAGAATTAATTTTGCAAGGCCTGGAGTGCTCGAGCACTTGGTTTGGTTATCAATTAGCTTAATCTTTTCACCTTGTTCTGTGTATCTAGATACTTCCATTAGACTTCAAAATTAGAAATGTGTCCAGGTAGGAATAACTTGATATATGACTTGAAAAAGGGCCAAAAGAGGCATTTGTAAGGGCTATTAATATAGTGATTTAATATTTTAAAACATTTATGGTTTACCAGTGGAATTATGGCCTAGGCTGGTGTTTGGTGAAGGTGGCTGGGGCCTGGCGAAGGTGGTTGGTGTTTGGCGAAGGTGGATGGTGTTTGGCGAAGGTGGTTGGTGTTTGGCGAAGGTGGATGGTGTTTGGTGAAGGTGGATGGTGTTTGGCGAAGGTGGATGGTGGTTAGTGTTTGGTGAAGGTGGATGGGGTTCGGTGAAGGTGGATGGGGTTTGGTTAAGTGGCTAGTGTTTGGTGAAGGTTGAAGGGGTTTGGTGAAGGTGGATGGTGTTTGGTGAATGTGGCTGGGGTTTGGTGAATGTGGCTGGGGTTTGGTGAATGTGGCTGGGGTTTGGTTAAGTGGCTAGTGTTTGGTGAAGGTTGAAGGGGTTTGCTGAAGGTCGACAGTGTTTGGTAAATTGAGATAGAAAAACGTTAGAATTTTGCATTCACATTTTCCATTGGAACATATTGTTCCAACAAACAACGGTGACAGGCAGGAAACAGACACTATAACAGAACTGTATCTATTCCTCTGGGAAACAGGGCTAAGGAGTTTGCTAACATGCTTAGTTTTTCATTACGGTCAGTGGTGTCGTTAGGCCCAGGCTAATACTGATTCAGCCTAGAGTCTTTTTGGAGCAGCTGCAGATTTCTTGGTCCAATTCCAAATATAGACTTGTATTTTTAAGGGTTCTAATGATAAATATAGTGCACAACTTGGGAAACGGACATTATGAAACGACTCCTAAAGAGGAGAGCTATACATTTCATTAAAGACTCATTTTAATTTTATTTGTCATCGCTGGATGTCCAATAAATCACTGCGTGCATCTCTTTATCTACTTAATGATAAAAGTACAACATATAGCTGTAATAATTCATCTACTTGAGCGGGCTCCACTGAAACGCCCAGTTCGATCATGTGGGCTTTAAGAAACAAATTGATTGATTATTTACAAATACAGCCCTGATTTTCCTGGGCGGGTCTAGAACCCAGATGAACAGTAATTTGTTCTGTGGCTCACACAACTTCGTAACATCCAAATTTTCCATCCCAGGGTGATATTTCTGTTTTTTTTCTTCTAACAGCACTTACAGGAAAGGGCCTTTTTAATCATTTCCACAATTCCGAGGTGTTATTTCAACCAGAAAGGGTGTCGCATGGTGTCAGTTTTAGGACCGTACAGGAATGCCACATAACAGTCCACTGCGGCTTCCCTACCAGTACCATTGCCATGTCAGCACTCACATGTCCAAAAATAGTATACACTACTCATTAAGACAGGCAATGCCCCCGTCCAAAACAATATATCAGTGATCAATGATCCAAAGTTCACCCCTAAGTGCATGAACTTTCTTAATAACTGTGCTTTATAACTGTGCCTTGAGCAGTTCTTTCTTTATTCCCAATGACTTGGGTTCTTTCACTGTAATACAAATATTTGGTAAAAATATCAAGTGTGTGTGTGTGTTTGTGTGTCTTGGTACGTGGATGAGAAATATCAGCATGCCCCACTAGTCTTACAACGACACAAACAAAACCAAATGTGTCTGTTTGTATGTCCAGTCTTTCATGAAGAAGTACATTTCCATTGCTTTTATGAAAACCAACACAATAAATAAGGACCATTCTGCTGCATCTAATCCATAGTAGAAGTTTATTAGCAACGCTTTGTCGGAGTCAGTAGCAACGGTGGACCAATAACACAATCAAAAGCCACCAGACACAGGGAGGACTTTTTTCAGAAGTGAAACATCCATAAAATTGGTTCCACTGCTTATACTCGTCACAACCTCCCAAACGGCACCCTATTCCCGAGATAGTGGGCGACTTTTGACCAATGAGCTTTGGTCAAAGTTAGTGCACTATGAAACAGGGTGCCGTTTGGGGACGCGGTCCCTGTTTTCATTTAAATCAGTTATTAATATTCTGTATCACTGGCTCATTCCCAACACTTTTGCTCTCCATCACAGTTAGGTGTACTCAGAGGAGGGATAAGGATTTGATTAGATACAAAGAAGAAGAATTTTAAACAGGTACATATACAAAATAAATAAATAAATATATATACACACACACAGACACCTGTGCCAGTATGAAATGTAGTACATGCTGTGATTACTGGAGGTTGCTTAAGAGTGTAGTTCATTAGAGTGGAATGTATGTATGTATGTATATGTATATATATATATATATATATATATATATATATATATATATATATATATATATATATATATATATATATATATATATATATATATATATATATATATATATATATAT
>JACXGJ010009861.1:10029-23360 GCA_016801105.1 Esox niger | reverse complement strand
CTCTCTCTCTCTCTCTCTCTCTCTCTCTCTCTCTCTCTCTCTCTCTCTCTCTCTCTCTCTCTCTCTCTCTCTCGCTCTCTGCTCTTTCCTGTTTTTTTAAAGGATTATTCTGTCGGCACGCCATCACATGCAGACTCACAGCACACGTAAGGCTCTATGCATCTGAATGGCTCATCTTCTCTTTTCGGAATCTTCTTCAGTCAAGCAGAATATCGCAATCTGGCAGCTTTGCAAAGTTAAAGTAAAATAGGTAGGATCTATATCGAGATTGACTCCACACCCGGACTCCTCTAATAGGTTGAGGAGAGGAAGGCTCTTGTCCTTTTCATTTTTTTTTCTACCAAAAATTGCTGGCATTTTCTGCTGCCTCTGAGAATGAAGACATTTTGCTGAGCACTCGGCACTGCCGCTCCCCAACCTGAACACCGCTCAACAGAGATCGGACTGGGCCCCCCCAGGTCTCCTTCAGCCCATTCCTCCCCCCACTCCGGGAAGCAGCGTCCGTCCACATACAGAGGACCTCTCTCCAGGTCTCTAACCTCCTCCACCCTGACACTAATCCATCTTCACGCCATCTTCACCCCCCACCCCCAAAGTCTCCACTACATTCATCACCACCAGCACGTGGTCAACAGTGGGCCCATTTCCACCTGCTCCATGCCCTTTCTCATTGCTATGTTCCGAAACTGTATGCTGTGGCTCTACAATAGAAAGGGTAAGATGATGCATGCATGGGACTACTGTTGGCAGGTCAAAGGGCGTGACTCTGTGAGGCACTGGTAGCTATCCTTCCTTATTCATTTGCACTGGGCTGTTTCTTTAAGGAGGTTATCACTTGTTTCAATTTCCTTTTTTAGGCATAGCGCAGAAGTGTTATAATTTTATTTTGCGCATTCTAAAGGTTTTCAAATGGCTTTATGGTTAACGAAACCGGTTCCAGGAGCGCTTCTTTCTTCATGGCAATTGCTGAACATGTAAACTTGGTGAATTTCTGATGCTTATGAAAACTGACATTATCCAGTGAATCTGCCACATAGACAATAGACTGGGATAAACATCCTTCTGTTATTCAGTCAATATGTATGTTAATTTCACTGCTCTATTTTGCTAGTTTATAACTTGTTGTTTCTTAGAGAGTTGTGTGAGGCACGCTCATCAGCAACAGTACAAGATGAGCTGTGCTAACTTGGTGGCAAACTCTCTTAAAGATGTAGTCTGGGGCAGTTTTTTGGCATTTTGGGCTTGATTTGTAATATGTAGTTTATGTGCATAAGTTATGAGTGTATTCATTAACATTCCTCAGTTAGTCATGAAATATCTATTTGGAAAGTTTTTCTTTTTTTCTTTAATGAAACGGGGCACTTATTGGCCCCTACAGTGCCTTCGGGAAATATTCTAACTCTGTTTTCTACATTTTGTTTGACCCTTTTTATGTTGGATTTTTTGTGCTATCAATCTATGCACAACCCCCCTAATGACAAGGTGAATTTTTTTTTTTTCATAATTTGTGTATTCAGACTCTTTATTTTGTAGTTTGTAGATGCACCTTTGCTCAATCACAGATTTGAGGCGTCTTGGATATGCTGGCACCAGCTTTGCACACCTCGATTTGGGCAGTTAACTTATTCTTGTAGATTCTCCCAAGCTCAGTCAGACTGGATGGGGAGAATCTATGAACTGTGATCTTAAGGTCTCCTACATATTTTCAAATGGGTCCTGGCTTTGTCTTGGCCACTCAAGAACTTTTCCCGAAGCTACTCCAGCATTGTCTTCGTAGTTCGCTTCAGGTCGATGTTGTCAACCTAAAGATTATTCTTTGCTGCTGCCTGAGGTTCTGTGCAATCTGCTTCAGGTTTTGTTCAAGGACTTCTTTGTAGGTTCATAATTTCTCCATACTTTAAGTCTAGTTTTAGATGTTAAAGAGTGGGGTGGATATTTTTTTAACCACCCAGCAGCCGGATTTAATCATGTTTCAGGTCAAATATGCACATCTGTCACGCAAAACTTGGGGAATAGCATTTTAGACACCTTTATCACTGTAAGGTACATACTAATTTACAACTGCCAAGAAAACTACGATAATCGTGCTTCTCCCCCAGATGTTTATTCTGGTGTGGCACTGCGACTGGCCAACCAGGGAAAGGGGGCTATATCAAAAGAGGAAGACCAGAGCACAGAATGGGTGAGCTACTTGGCCTGCAGAGAGATGAAGGGAGAGGGTTTGTATTTCTATTTAGGTGAGCATCATTAATTCATCAATATCTTTTCCTGGCTGAGCATCCGAGCAGCACGAGTGCCCTTTAAGGCCCAGTGTTCAACCAGTAATTCCCAGCGTCAGCATGTGCACTAAAGAGCTCTACCTGGCTTCATACAGGCAAATATGTGTAGCCTTGGAAACTGCTGAGTGTATTGGCCAAACGTATGATGATAAGGTTTACTGTTGTCAAGTTGGTATTTAGCTGGTATTTCTGGCACACACACAGTCTTGGGAGTATAGTGCCGCTTGCATGATGAAAGTGTATGGGTGGATATTGACTTCACCTCGGAAGACTCAGGGGAAATGCGAGGCTGGACTTGACCTCGAATAGCTACCGGTTCAGATTTCTGGTATGGTGCAGTTTGAATTTAGGTGCAGGAAATCCACAATATTTACGTGCCCAACTCTTTAAGAGGAAAAGGAATTCAGACTGTAGGATATTTGAAGTGTTGGTGAGGACCTCACTCTACCCCAGTGAACTACCGCCAAAGTTGAGCACTGCTCTGTGGTAAATGTGAGTTTGAGGCTGAGTATGACTGGATTAGTGCTATGATTCTTTTTCACCACTTACCCGGAGTTACTCCAGAGTCCGCTACAGCAGTTTATATTCTGTCCTGACGCCAGGACAGAATATAAACCTTTTACAGCAGAAATCTGCTTTTCGTCATTCTACCTATGAAAAACAAGCATTGACACACACAGCAAAGCACTTCAACCTCCCCCACATTAAGATAGGCCTGCTACTTAGATGTGTTGCCAAACATCTAGCTTCTCTTTCCAATTACAAGGTTTAATTCATGCAGCCATGGTGAGTGGCACAAGAAGTGGTGAACAATAAATAATTCACGCCTGACATTGATTGGTGTGTTGACCATTATAATAGTCATTAACTTGGAGGAAATTGAGCCATATGCTTGTTACGCAACATCAATGCCTCTCAGACCGTTGTCACCCTGCAGAAAGCTGTCAGGCCTCTACTCTGGTCTTTATCTCTCTTGCCTGGCTCTTAATAATAATAATAATAATAAGACATGCTTTGGAAAATTACCTGTTTTTTTGTGCACTAATGGCCCAGGAGTTGCACTTTGCTTTCAGCCTGAAGAGCAGCTCCAACCTGCTCGGTTGAGGGGAAGCATTAGGAACTAATTGGTTGTGAGAAGGTGCCATAATGGGCTGTTTGGCCTGTGTTGAAAACTGGGGCTCTGCACAGGTTTCTGACCTTCCTATGCCTCAAGCCAACAGTATTGCTGTAGTAAAACCAATGTCCCTTGTTTCTGTTATTAGAATGAAGGAAGATAGAACCATCGGGAGTCCGAACTCATTTGTTGGTGTGCGTTACAAGAAAATTGCTCCACAACATGGTCATCAATGTATTATACAGCTCCGGAAGATTGTGAGACCACTGCACCTTTTCCTTTTTGACTATTTTTGAAAGGAAAGGTTTGGATTGAGGAACAGAAGGTTTAAAATTAAAAGACCTCTTTAGATTCTGAAGTTTCTGTTCCTCACTCAACTTTTCTTTTTCAACTTTTTTGGGAAAGGAAAGAAACTGGTCCATTGGTCTCTTAATTTTTCCCGGAGCTGTATCTTCTTTTTAATGACTAGCTGCTGTTCGTCAATACCTATAGCCTGTGTATATCACACTGACGTGAATGTCTGTAATTGGGTACAACTGAGATGTTGTTGCCCGTTGTTCAAATCTTGGTTGCAGCATACTTCAAGTGCCCAGGGTTTCCACAGAGAGCAGTGGAGATTATTTTGGCGTTTTCCAGGGTGGATAATCACTAGTTATATGCCACAATTGTCAGGCAGGAATAAAGTTAAATTTGAAGGATAAAAAGACTGAAGCTAGTAATGGCAGACTTTGGTATCCGCATGTGACTTCACCTCTCAGCTAGTTGGCTGTAGCCATATTGAGATTGCACAGTAAATGTAACACAGAGATGGCACATTATTTGTTTGCTGGTCACAGGTGGGTGTTGGAATTGACTGAACAGTCACCCAAAGAGCTTTAGATGGATGCTTCATTAGTTCTTGGTTACAAGAACATCCAGGTCATAAGTCTAACTACTATGCTCTCCGTCTGCTCTTCCAGTAAGACTCTTTGCTTTCCTCAAGTTGTTTGTTGGAGACTGATCATATTCTACAAACATCTTTGCTTGAAATGTCAGTCCTCTTTGACTCAATTGGTAGAACACAGCTATTGTAACACTGGGACTGTTTGCTTCACATGTCCACCCCAATGTTAAATGTATGCATGCAGGATTTTAAGTAACATTTTTGATAAATTGATCTCCCATGTGGTATTAACATTGCCTTATGTATTTCTTGGGTTCTAAATTCCAGGAATGTGTATTTCAAATTAATCAACTTATGAGGTTCAAAATTTAGATTGTGCTTCTTAGGGGTTTTGTGCACATACTGGTTTCAGTATTTGAAATGTAACAGTATGCGTGTTTCCCTTTTGGGACAGATTCATAGAATATCCCTATTGAGCACTTGTTTGCATGTTCTTTGCATTCAGTACATGCTTATAATCTGTGACCCACAAAAATCATCAGATACTATTTTCTCTGGATGTTCTCCCAGGCTTGTACTTTAGCAGTCCTCAGTTGTTTGTTTTGAGCCTTTTGTCTCAAGAAAAATTGAAATTCTATTTAAACTTGAGAATAGACTTGGGCATTCAAGAACCATCTACGTTTTGGTCCTGAAATATTCCCTAGTTCCTATGGCCATGTGTGTAGTTTCTTTGTATTGCTGTTTGAGGAAATGCCATCAAATCTAGTTCTGACGTATGCAGTAACAGCACCAAGGCAAGTGAGCCAGTTTCAGTGATATCCATACATGCCCAAGCCATAACACCGGCTCCAGCAGTTTTTAGAGATGGTATACTGTTGATCTTTGTTTACTCTCTAGCCAAAATTCTGGTTCATGTTCAGGTCTCGTCATTTGCATTTTACTTTCTTTAGGTTTATGGAAACTGTCTATCTATCTGCAGATTGTAGTGGCTAACATCTAAGAAGTGGCATACTGGTACCACCAGGCAGGGATGCCCACCACGTCTTGGGTGGGCCACGCAGCAGTCAGCTTAAGCCCCAAAAAAGGTTTAGTGCAGTTCGGAAGGTTGAGCTGTCGGGGACATAGTTTCAACAGTGGACAAGAAAAAGGATTTTCCAAGCTGTGATTTTGGAAAGTTTCTGATGTTAATGTTTCTGATGTTTTATTCAGTCTCAATGGCTTCCTTTACACATTTTCCTTTACTCATTTAGTTTTAATTTTTACATACTCCAACGTGCTTTGACATATTCCAAAGGCAAATGCCAAGTGTAGACTTCTGTAATACTTAGCAAAAAAAGAAAGCTTTACTGTCTAATTACAGGGCAGTGTTATTAATGGAGGGGATGTTGTTTGTATCACTCCATTTTCACTACAGATTATCCACATTTTGTCTTAAGCGGTAAATGTGCATTAAAAGAAAGGTTTTACTGAGCAAAGGGTGCTTGAATTTGATTAGCCAGGACCCAAAAATGAGAAGGTGGTGAGACAATGCAGTGTGGGATCACTGCCACTAATGTCTTAGTTTCCTGGGCTTTCATTCTGACCACTTTTCCATCAATCATCAGGGTACACTGTATTTTATACTATCTTAATGCCCCCAGTTTCCATCTCAAATGAAATACAGGATTTTGCATGGTTTACAGTTGTTTTGATCAGTTCCCAGGAGCCCAGGAAACTAAGACATTAGTGGCAGTTCTATTGGCTAATCAAATTCAAGCACCCTTTGCTCAGTAAAACCTTTCTTTAAATGCACATTTACCGCTTAAGACAAAATGTGGATAATCTGTAGTGAAAATGGAGTGATACAAACAACATCCCCTCCATTAATAACACTGCCCTGTAATTAGACATATCCCACTTCACCACCACCTAAGTTCCCCCTAGGCCATCACGTTGCCTCCACCATGCCTGACCGATCTCCTCAAGTGTCTTTTCAATTCTTTGTGATCCAAGCACCACTCTGATTCCCCCCCCAGGCCAATAAATATTTTCTATTTATTGGCCTGTCTGAGATCTTTTTCTTTGCAACTCTACCTAGAAGGCCAGCATTGTGGAGTCGCCTCTTCACTTTTGATGTTGAGACTGGTTTTTTGCAGGTACTTTTTAATGAAGCTGCCAGTTGAAGTCATGTGAGTCATTTGTTTCTTCAAGCTAGCCAATTGCTTATTTGTGCGCCGGGGCCTTCCACTCCTCTTTCTATTCTGGTTAGAGCCAGTGCTCTTCTGTGAAGGGAGTAGTACATAGTGTTCTACAATATCTTCAGTTTCTTGGCAATTTCATGCATGGAATACCCTTCATTTTTCAGAACAAGAAAAGTTTGTTTCTTGGCAACTATTTCTGACCATTTTGCACCTGTAACTCAACCCATAAATGCTGATGTTTAAGATACACAACTAGTCTATAGGACAGTTCTATTGCTTCTTTAATCAACCCAACAGTTTTCATAGTGGCAAAATGTTTTTTTAATGATCAATTAGCCTTTTAAAATGATAGACTTTGATTCGCAAACACAATGTGCTATTGGAACACAGGACGGATGGCACATGATCCAGCCACGGGCCCATTCATCTGGTCCATAAAGAGTCACTGTCATTTAATCTGTCCATAAAACCTTTGAAAAATCTGTCTTCAGGTATTTCTTTGCCTAATCTATCCAGTACATTTCAAATCTTATTCAGTGGTGGTTGTGTTTTAGCCATCTTGACCTTGGCCATGTCTCTAAGCACTTGACACCTTGTACTTCTGGACATTCCAGGTATGTTGAAGTTCTGGAATATAATTGCACTGGAGGGTAAAGGTTTTCTGGTAGTTTCATGTTTAATTCTTCACAAGTATTTTGTAGTTGTTTTACATCATTTCTTCTCCATGTGATTTTTGCACCCCAGTTGACTATTCACAACAAAACCTTTTGATTGTCCGGTGGTCACGCCTCAATAGTTGAGCTATTTCAAGAGTGTTGCATCTGTCTGAAAAGCATCTTACAATACTTTTCAGTGTCCGTTAAATCTCTTTTTTGGCCCCTTTAATCTGAGGTCATGAATCTTGTCTAATAATTATACACTTATTTTTTATTATGTGTTATTCGCTGTTGCCACACCCTCTCTCATTACACCAATACATTTTACCTGAAAATGATTAAATCCAATGAGCATTCAAGTATATAAGGTTTAGAGTTGAAAAATTTGCACAGAAATAATGATACAGTCAGTATACCTAATAATTAATAATAATAATTGTGCAGGGAGTGAGACGCCAGACATTTGAACGGTAGCGTGTACATTGTGCACATTCCATGCTTCTGAAATGCTGTTTGCTTGATAGCATTCAGAAGGGTCGCTTTCTCGTCTTTTATGGTTTTCTCATAATTTATTTGATGAAATGCAACAGAAATCCCTTTCAGACTTCTTTCACAGTAGCCAAATAAACATGATTATGCGATTTAATAATGAATTCCCCCACCAGCTCCAGTTTGTTTCCCGCAGCCATCATTCAAACTTTGTCTTCTCTCTACTAGACAGTGTGGAAGGCCCTAAGTTCTCTGGTCTCAACAGTGTAAATATCAGAGGCTTTGTTTGCTCTGTGTCTTCTGCGTCTAGGGTGCAGCCTAGCCAGGCAACAAGACGGGTCTCTCGCCAGGAGACCCACCTTGCAACTCTCCTGCCCAGCGATGCACACAGAGGGTTAAAGAACCACCCTCAGCTGCTGCAAGGCACAACACAAATCAACTACTTTGCCAAGAATAGCATAGATAGTGTTTTACCTTCTTGGCTGCTACTTGGTTAAACGTTTACCTTAACGCTGTAATATTTCACATCTGAAGTGTCACTCACCTGGTGGGTTGTGTGCGTTTCCTTTCTCAGCACGAGATGCAGATGAACGGGAGAAGTGGATCAATGCCTTAGAAGGGACTATTCTACGACACACTCTCCAACTGCGGGTAAGTCGCTCATTACTATGTTTCCACTTGCTTCATAAAAATTATAATGGGTCTACCAGTGCTAAGCCTTCAAGATTGGTTAAATAATTTTTAGCAGGTTGAGGAACCTCATTGAAATGACTAGCTTTTGTTCCTTTATTCATTGTTAATTTTTAATACTGTGCGTACACATTTTAACCTTCAAAGAAATACTATGTGGCAAACTGTTTTTTGCTTCGCTTTTCTGATTACCATAGGAAAATGTGGGAGCTTTTGTGGACATAAAGCCATATAATTTAATGTTTCACCTTTTACAAGAACCTTTAGTCACAAAGATTCTAGCCATTTGTTGGGGCTTTAGTAGGGCAGGAGATTGAGATACTGAGTTAGTTTCATACCCTGGTTAAACTCACCCAGATTTAGGACTGGGATTCTTTGCAGGCAAGGCATTCTGGTTCTAATCAGTGAAATAGAAGGAAATTAGTTGAGCTGCAGTTGAATGGGTGTCCCTATGGGGTTGAGACCACAGGGAACTGTGTTGTTTGGCTGGTGCTGGTGATGGGAGTCATGTTTTTTCTTGTTGGTAGAGGGTTCTGTGTGTTAGGCCTAGTCGCTCTCTGAGCAGCATATTTGTAACTCTTATTTAGGCTGTGCCCTTTGAATTGGTTGCAATTATACTTTCTATCACCTACCTTAATTATTCCCTGCAGTTGTTAATGTACCTTCTGTTCTTTTAATTCTAAACTGTCTACTCCGGTCTCTCCAGCTCCCTCCCTCCCTGTGAAGGAGGGGGGGAGCACTGCTGACTGTCTGCGTGTATCTGCCTGCTTGCAAACACTGTGGAGTCATAGCGACATCATGTGACCCAGAACAAATCAGAGCTCCGCTTACTCACCCAGACATCTGCCCAGCAGCTTTATCCAATCAAGGCAGCTGTTGTTGATTCTGCTGCTGTTTTTTTCTTCTCCTTTCTGTTATTTCTTTTGTGAGGAAGTGTGTACACTTCCTGTCAGAGAAAGAGAGGAGCGTTGTGGATTAACTTTGCCTGCGAACACTAGTGCTCAGCTGATGTAGAAACATACATGTGCCAGACTACTTTGGCTGTTTCTGTTGGCAGTCTAGAGAGCAGGGAGCACACCGACCGCCGGGCCGTTTGAGCAGAGGAGTGAGAGGAGCTTTTAGGGTCAGCTTTGGCCTGTGCAGTCATACGAGGCATGTCCCTCAGAGCTCGGCATCCTGTGAGTACCAGACTGGGGGTGGGGGGTGGACGGTTGGCTGGAGTGTGCTGATGGAGTCCCTAACTGGGTCATGCTGTGCAGAAACCAAAGTGAAGGAGTGGGTTAGATGGGATAAGCTTTTAGGGGGTTTCTTTATTATTTATCTGGTGATTTGTGGGGTTTGGTGACTAGCGCAGGGAGGGATTGTCTAGTTAGAGGAAGCTCTTTTAGGAGCAGATTGCAGCTTTGGTGTGTTTACTCAATCACAATCCTAAATGAACGTCCTATGAGTTTATAAGCTGCTCTAGTGAGGCAGAAACATACACTTCCATCACAGTAATGGGGATGTCTGTTGACAACAAAGAGCAAGTAAGTCAGACTTTTGCTTTTTTTGTTTGTTTATAGTAGCAAAGGCTTTGTCCCTTTGCCGTTGTGGGGTCAAATATTGGTAGTGTATTCTTTACATGCTCAGTGTTTGGTATCATACATCGCTTACTGTACAACTTGCAATACCCATATGTACATTTGCAATGGAACTATAGCTATGGAAAAAAATATTTCTTGAGCAGGGAGAGGGATGAACAATGTCTGAAAGGAATTCAGATGTTGAAAACTGTTTTGTGTTTTGGATACAGGTGCTTAAACAATACTGATTTTCACAGGTGTGAAACGAAAGCCATGATGTGTGATTTCTTAGTCTGTCATCAAGCCAATTCTACTGCTATGGTCAATATGACCACGAGAATGCTTTTCTCATGGTCAACCCTTATGGAGCTTGATGGCAATGGCAGGTCCTGAACCTACATTGGATTTGATACCAGGCATTCACTGCCTGTTAAATTTCTATGCAACCAGACCAAGGCACTAGGGGTGTATTCAATAAACCAATCTAAGCATTATGTTCAGTATAGTTTCTGTTGGACAAATTCAGGTAGATCCTGTCTTGTTCTATCAAACAAAACCAAACACGGAATGAGTTTTGGACCTGAATTTGTCCAAACTGTTGGGAAATTTAAATTTTATTTGGGGAAATCAATAAACCCTGAAGATGACTTTATTTTAGAAAGAAAGATGAAGCTGTGTAGATTCCTGCTTTCTATAGCATACAAAAAAAAACACATATGACATTACAAGTCCCCACATTGCAGAGACAGTGCCCACTAGAGAGGAGGAAACAAAGGCCTACATATTTTTCTGTCTGGTTGCCCCCAAGCACTAAAGAACTGTAATGCCAACCTCCTCATCCCCCACACATTGAAAGAGGACTATTCTTTTAGTGTAGCCTGAGCAGAGGTTTTTGCTCAGGCACCTCTTTGGCCAGCAACTCCAAGAAACTTGCTTCTATTGATAGCAGGCCACCTTTGATCCTGAAGGTAAAAAAAAAGACTAGACTTTGGTCTACATAAAGCTAGTTTAAAAAAAAAAAATTACAACTGTTAGCCATGCTGGGTTGGCTGTGTGTTAATGGCTTTTCTTCACATCCCTTTACGACGATCCACTCCAGTTGAGAAACGGGCATCGTCCAAATACCTCTGTCTGACCATAACAAAACGTGTGGTCAGACTTGCACTGAGCGAGGGGAGTATGCAATTTTCTTGCTGTTGACATGCATAGTGCTTCTGAATGTTTTGACTTTTGGTTCAGTTTTGAGGTATTGTATTTGAGGAAGTTTGTGAGGACTTTCGTTTCTGTGTTTTGTAGTTGTGTTCAAGGAGTAGTCTTTTATCAGTTAGGCATTGGATCACATCTGTTCTGCCACAATCAACTAATGGATATTATGTAATGAAATGATCTGTAACATTCTGTGGATAATAATGGAAGCCTCAGGGCTTGGAAGGTGGTTCACCCTTTAGGTCAGGAAGGTAGAAATTCTCCCCACAAAATATGCTCTTACGTAGATGTAGTCCTGTAAACTTCCTAACTTATTTCCCTTTTGCTGCGAGTTTCTTGATTCAATTTTGCTGAGGCCAAAACATTTGTTCAACTAGGTAGGCAGTCTAGCAGGCGAAGCCTTTTATGTAGCCTTTCGAACAATGCTAGTTCAACTATTCCTATCTATCCACTTAGGCTACGGCGCAATGCTGGAAACTTCTCCCTAACTGTTGTTGGGTTTGTGCTGTCACAACAGGCTTTTTCATTGCCCCACCAGGAGCTGTTTTTTTGCCAAAATACTTTCAGAGTACGGGCACTGGTTAAAATAGTTTTCCATAGTATACCCCCGTCCTGTAATGTTTGACCAAGAATGTCTTATTTTTTTTATTATTTACTTTAGGAGGCAGAGACAGGATTTGTTCCGAGTGTCCAAGACTTCGATAAGAAACTTGCTGAGGCTGATGCATACCTACAGATTTTAATTGATCAGTTGAAGGTGAGACTTCACATTTGGGTGATCATTTACTGACTAATATTAAATGGGACTGACTTGCCGCTGCCTCATGGACGGATGGGTTTTTATGCGGCTCATGATTTGACCTTATCCTGTTCAGCTCAGCTCTAGATTCTGTCTCTATTCCAGCTCTTCGATGACAAAATCAAGGACTGCAAAGAAGATGAGTCACGCAGAGTGAGTGAGGTCTCTTGTTTTATCTGTATTCACGAATTAATGACTCAACAAGATGACATTTTCCATATTAGTGGCTGTGATTTGGAGATCATGAGTTTTGTTTTTGTTAGTTTGGAGAATGTTATTCTGTTGAAAATGTAAAAAATACTTAGCTTGAGTGAGATCCTGATCCTCACAAAATATGTGAACTCTCAATTCATTTCCTAATTTTCTCAAAATCCTGTTTGGAGGATGTCTTTGAACCGAAAGGGAATAACCAAAAAAATCCTGAATCCTCTGACCAGGATTTCTGGGAAAACATGGAATTTGTTAAGTTCATGTTAACTACTTTCATAAATAAAAAACTGCTGAGTCACAAATACATTTTAAACTCATTTTGTAACCATGTTTATCTTCTTTATAGAAAATAGAAAATTTGAAGGAAACCACATGTGTAAGTGTAACCCATTTTTTTATTTCCCCATGTTTTTTCACATTCATCTCCTCCTTGAGTAGTGTCTAATTCTCTGTTTGATTCCCCTTTTCAGAGTATGGTAGAGTCCATCAAGCACTGTATTGTATTGCTGCAGATTGCCAAGGTAAAAAGGATTCATTCATTTGGCTGTATGGTGGCACTTATTGCATCACGGTTATGTCATTGTTGTAAGACCACATCACTGTGCATTGCTTGTTTTTGAACATGCCAGAAGTTGTTCATTGTAGGCATTGTGGTGCGTAAATTCAAGTGGGTTACATGTTTAAGGTTTCAGAGCGGTGATTTTCAGATGCACATGGTTATGTGCTCATACAGCCTTAGTTGTGTTAATTGTTAGCATTACAAATGCTATCACTTTCTAATGGCCTGATGGTTGACAGAGAAGCTGCTAACAAGCTCATATCAAATATCATCATCACATACAAACAGATGAATTTTCCTCAAGTAACGTTTTCTTTTCAAAATTTTAAGGATCAAAGTAACGAACAGCAACACGCAAACGGACTGATAGTAAGTTTTGAAGTTCTCTGTCCATGAGAAAAATCCAAAATCAACCAAACCTCTGTCCTTCTTTTCCGCTTAGTTCACTCTATACTGTAGAAAAAAATTAATACAATTCGTGTCAGTGCATGTTTATAAGATGGATTTAATTAGTTGCTTTTTCATTTACTACAGTTTTCTTTGCAACACGGCTCTCCCTTTTCCAACTGAATGCCCTTTTGCTTTTCTGCTGATATGTTGGGAATTTTTCTGTTATTACACCTCCTTTTAGACGTGTGTGCATCCGTGTGTGTGTGCGTCCGTGTGTGTGTGCGTCCGTGTGTGTGTGCGTCCGTGTGTGTGTG
>JACXGJ010009860.1:0-23265 GCA_016801105.1 Esox niger | reverse complement strand
TTCTGACCATGTCCATCCCTTTATGGCCACCATGTACCCATCCTCTGATGGCTACTTCCAGCAGGATAATGCACCATGTCACAAAGCTCGAATCATTTCAGATTGGTTTCTTGAACATGACAATGAGTTCACTGTACTAAAATGGCCCCCACAGTCACCAGATCTCAACCCAATAGAGCATCTTTGGGATGTGGTGGAATGGGAGCTTCGTGCCCTGGATGTGCATCCCACAAATCTCCATCAACTGCAAGATGCTATCCTAACAATATGCGCCAACATTTCTAAAGAATGCTTTCAGCACCTTGTTGAATCAATGCCACGTAAAATTAAGGCAGTTCTGAAGGCTAAAGGGGGTCAAACACAGTAGTAGTATGGTGTTCCTAATAATCCTTTAGGTGAGTGTATATGTATGTATGTGTGTATGATATTTTATTTACATTCCCGCAATGCATAGCTCATGTGAACAGACCTGTTCAGTAAAAAGTGTGAAACGCGGCAATGACACAGGTTCCTGTGCATTTCCAGGGAAAGCCCCTCACTTCCTGCGGTTGCAGAATGTGGAGGTGAATGTGGGCCAGAACGCCACCTTCCAGTGTACCGCCGGGGGGAAGTGGTCACAACACGACCAACTATGGCTACAGGTGAGTCCCTCCATTTCAGTCCCCACTAGACCTGTCTCACCCCACTACTGCAGTCGTTAACCCTGTAACCAATCTTCATGTCTGTGGATGTATGTATGCAATTCAGTCCAACTTCAGGGACTATCAGGGCATTTGAGTTGATCTTTGTTGCAGTGCTTTGACCCCTCCCTTATGAAAGGACACTTAAAGTATGTCCTTGTAATTCCTTGTTGTGCTTGCACACATACTGCAATGGTATGAACTCTGTGGGGGATTTCCATACATTCTGGGCCCTGGTAGAAAGGGTTGTTTGGATATGGATGAGTGCCTGTATCAGCGACTACCCTAGCATGTTTGCATTTTACAGTAATGGCATTTGTGATAGAAACTGATACCCAAGGCAAAGAAAAGGCTATGGAACATTCTATAGTAAATTACTTTTTGGAGGTTGTTGTAGTTGAGTTAAGACTGTAAGAGGAAAAGTTTGGTGAAATGGAAAGTCACAGGAATGTGGGCATATCTGAATAAGTGACAGGTTAAATAACAAACATTAACGACACTGCAGGTTTCATTCGTCATCAGGTTTGAATTGCAGTTTGTCATTTTCACCGTACCATTTGTTTGAGGGGTCTAAACTCATAGGAATATTACTGAAATGGCAGTTGTCCTTGTCATTTCATATTATCAAAATTGTGAATATAAGGAGAAGTTTTTCTTGGGTGAGTAGGAAAATTCTGACAAAAAGGTTATTCAGGCTCTGGGAGTATGGATCAGTGAGCCATAACTACACATTCAGAGCCAGCAATAACATCATTCATGTAAAGAGCCAGAGTATGCAGGAACTCCCTTCCATCACTTTTGGTCCTAAAACACTTTAAGATTGTATGAAAAGCTTTATAGAATAACTTATTGATTATTGTTATTATCACATGTATTATTATATCAATATAATAATAATGTCCAAACAGCAATATGGCTTTTTAAGACTGATAAAACAATGGCATGTTCTAATGGCACAGTGAGGACTGTGAAGAGATAAACATACACATACAATCAAAAACAAAAATACATTCCAAAATACTGCCATTATCTGTTATCTGCTTAAACAAGAGTTATTTGGGAACAGAATAAACGTATAACCGGGTGCTTGAAATACGGACTTCAAATTATCTAATCGCTGTGGTATGAGACTATATACCATGCGTATTTTTTATTGCTCTAATTGCGTTGGTAACCATAATTTTTTTTTGATATATTTGTGATATATTGCCAATATACTACGGCTAAACGCTGAGTCCAGACACTTCGTGATGCGTTGTGCCCAATAACATCTCTTTGGCATGTTATAATGGTCATATACCAGACCACCTTGCCTTATTGCTTACATGTACCATGCTATACTATGGCGTGTACATGCGTACGGTTCTCTAAGGGAATATCTGTCTCTGCAGCAGTGGAACGGCAAAGACACAGCCCTCATGGTGACACGTGTGGTGAACCACCGGCGTTTCTCTGCCACCGTCAGCGTTGGCGACACGTCGCAGAGGAGCACCAGCCGCTACCGCTGCGTCATCCGCTCTGATGGAGGCTCCGGGGTCTCCAACTACGCCGAACTCATCGTCAAAGGTACGACTATCCTGCTTACGGCGAACCCGTTAACAGCTATCCTACTAGTGACCATAGGCTAGAGGCTAGCGATCTAGCCATTAGAACAAGCAGGTTAAAGCTAAAAGATTAGCTATTGGGCAGACTAAGTTAGGCTAACACTGGGGTCCACTAATAGCTGTCTATTAGAATTCAGTCAGAACCCAGATGGGTTACTCCACAGCCATTATATGGGCATAAAAGCCATCATTATATCAGCCACCATCCCCAGCAGCAGTGTGCGTTCTGTCTTCTACTTCTCCCACATACTTCCCCACACTAACGTTGCATTAAACAAAAAACACAGAGAACGTAGAAGACACTCTTTTCTGAATAGAGAGAATTTGGAAGGGTCCTGTAAAGAATCCTCTGTAGCCTATTTGAATTCATACTTGCTTTTTATTTGACCTTTTTTCCGGTTTACTGTGTAGTGTAATTTTTCATTTCAGAAGCAAAGGTTTTATTGGTATTGGGATAATATAAGGGTAAACAAGCCCCAAATCTATCTCTCCTTCCCTCCTGTTGCCCCTCCTGTTGAGATTTTGTCAGCCCTGTGTGGTTTTCCTAACCAAACAAACTGTTAATGCTGTTATTTTCCCACTAATCTTGGGCTTTGATTTCAGCTCACTGCCCATATGTGTGGGGAAAGGGGCAAGCTGGCCCTGCCTAGACAAAGCTAGCACTCAGTCACTTTTCAGATGCACCTGAAAACCTGAGGAAACTCTCTTTAGGCCCACAGCTAAGGACATTATAGTGAATCAGGCAGTGATTAGTGCACCTTTGTTAGATTGAAGGCAAATCAAATACAGGGCTATTAGTTATCATGTCAACTGGTCTCATCCGTTTGCATTTCATAAGCATCTTTGGTTTTTACGAGTTGAGTAGAAGATAGTTCTGGATAATGACCTAGACAAGTGTTCCACAAATCACCATTCTGGAGGTATCCATGGTCAGAATGGTTCTTTCTAAACACTGAACTGTTTTTGTTAAACAGAGGAATGGCATTTATGTATAATAAGCACATTGTGATTTAAATATCAAGTGATTTACAATTTCATTCACAAAAATAGGTGCAATGGGTTATTTCAGTGGTATGTACTATACAAAATTATTAGTTGAGGAACAGAAAAAGAGGGCCTGTAAATGTTTTAAAAGCCAAAACAGATTAGGTGAAAACTGAAGTATTCGCTTCTAGGGGTGGTTTGCCAGACTAATACTAATACTGGCCTAAAATGCAAGGCCAATAGAGAATCTTCACCAAAAGAGCTTTGTTAGTTCATCATCAAGTCTTAATCTGGGGTCCTACACCCCCATCATTATGCTAATGATAGTTATTATTTGTACAAGTGCAACATTGCAAGTCAATTCTAACCGTGCACTGACACATACAAATGGTATCAATGACTTGTTTTTCAGGAAGTATTAACATTTCCAGAGCTTATTGCAAACCTTTTGAACCGGCCTTCTAAGATGACAAGACAGGATCAAACTTCGCAAAATCTTAAGAGATATTTATTCATTGGTCACTAAGGTACAAACCACCATTCAGGACCAAAACTAACTGTGCAACAGTCTAGTAACCATTAAACCAGAATTTCTTCTTGGAACAAAGAGCACTTTATATTTGACAAATGTTGTTATCTCGCGGATCATTGTTAAAGCATCATTTGGAAAGGATTTTCAATCCCACAAATGAGATCTGAGTCATGTTATTCATGTCAAAGGGATTTGATTAAAACATCCTATCAAAAGGGATTGAGATCAAATGTATTTGGACCCCCTATGGGACGTAATGCAAAACGTGTCAGACAGCTACAAGTTGGCGGTATTACCCATCTGCATTGTGAGGTCATGCAAGAAATACAGCATGTATGGGAGGAATATCGGGTATGGGATGATGGGCGGAATACCAAGTTCATTTCTGGTTGCAGTAAACAGAATCTGTTATTGACTGAAACCTGCCGTGCATGAAGGAAGATTAATTCACTCAAAAGTCTCTACCGTCTGTCGTAAGACTAAAGGTAGATGGTGGAAGTCAAACTGGGCTCGATTGGGGTCTGGTTAGAGAGATAGCAGGGGGATGTTATTGTTGGGTGTTGTTGGCAGTTTTTGATTGGATTTTGAGCTGAGAACAGGAGCCTTCAGCACCATCTGTCTCCCCCCAGCGTGAACTCCTCCTGGGCACTCCTGTGTGTGAGTGTGTGTGTGTGTGTTTGCATGTGTGTATGTGCATTCCGGGGAGTGGATGTCTCTGTGCTGTCTTTGCTGGCAGCTCAGGTGTTCAAAGGCACTGGCATCTGCCAGGGGAATCCTGGAATGCCAACACAGTGCTGATGTTCAATGGGCGTGCCGTGTCCAGAGGGCCATGGATGGAGGTACTGCTGTGCCATGTGCTGAAGAGCTTAGTGTGCTAAGTGAAATATGGATGAATTACTGTACGGTGCAGCCAGCTGATGTGACAGGAAATTTGGACCTGTTATCATATTGCAAAGCTCTATTAGCTAGCTGGAGTACTTTGAGTGTCCAGATTTGAAAGATGACATTACAATGATTGCTCTGTTCTAGTAGTTGGAGGTAGGGACAGTTTACATTTTGAAATAGTATTTTCTTTGTTATTAAACATTTCTTGGCTAATAATGTAGTTTTACGATGTACACAGAATAAAATAATAAAATATTGATTTTATATTTACTGGATTACTGATGACGTTGTGTGCTTGGTTGGCGGCCTTAGAGCAAGCTATCCCTGTTCATTGTAACCTAGGCTACCCCTTTTCTCTCTCACTCCTCCGGCAGCAATAGTTTTAGAGAGTAGAGTTATGGCACACACAATTAAGTGCCTGGATATTTTTGTATGTACTCTGAATAGCATGGAAAATTTGTTTATTGACGCTCATTTTGGCTGGAACCGTAACTGAGAAAAAGAACAAGGTGACTTTAAGGCAGGTGTCCAAGCAATAGCCTTTTAACGTTCAATTCCCCATCGATATGCCTTGGGCTGGATGGGTCTCTTTGGGCAGAGCAATAGCAAGGAATTGCTGCTATTGGAAGAGATTAGAACAGTGCGGATTATAAATGGGACCCTCGCTGTTACTGTCCTGAACCATTAATAACATCAGTGGACAGAACAGTGTGCCAAGTCACACAGGAAGGCTGAGATGGGGAGAAGATGGAGGGGTGAAGACAGAGGTGAAGGATCAATATGGAGGGATGAATGGATTGGTCCAGGGAGGAATAGATGGCGGTGGGTTGTCCTGCCATGCACAGAGAGTAGGATGTGCTTAAACATTGGGCTCTTGCTTTCACTTATTTTGTATTTCTCACTCCACATTTTCATATCTTTCTCCTTTGTTTCTTCCTGTCGCTCTTTTATTTCCTCCTATCTCCATTTCCTCCTGTCTCTCCTTTTCCTTCTGTTTCTTCTCCTATCTCCATTTCCTCCTGTCTCTCCTTTTCCTTCTGTTTCTTCTCCTATCTCCATTTCCTCCTGTCTCTCCTTTTCCTTCTGTTTCTTCTCCTATCTCCATTTCCTCCTGTCTCTCCTTTTCCTTCTGTATCTTCTCCTATCTCCATTTCCTCCTGTCTCTCCTTTTCCTTCTGTCTCTCCTTAGTTTTCTTCTGTATATTTCTCCCTCAATTGCTGCCTGACTTTCGCTTGTGTCTTCCCTGTCTCTCCTTCATTTCCTGCCTGTCTCCCCTTTATTTCCTCTCTGTCTTTCCCTTGTTTTCTGTCTCTTACCCTTGTTTTCTGCCTATTTCTCATGTTTTCTCTTGTCTTTCCTTTATTTCCTGCAAGTCTCTCCTTTGCTTCTTTCTCTTCTTTGTTTCTTCCCGTGTCTCCTTTGTTTCCTCGATTCTTCCTGTTCTCCCTTTCACTCTTCCTCGTCGTCCTTCCCGTCTTCTGCGTTCACACCTCATAAATGGTATTGCACACTGAAGAAGATACACGATGACAGATGTTTGTCCTTTACCTATCCTTACACTCACAAGTGCCGCCCTCCCCCTTAACCCGCCTCCGCATAAGTCCACCCCTTTATGCACGTTTATCTCGAGCTGTCACGATAAGGCGAACGTTTTCCAATTAATTTTGTTTCGGCTTGATCAACTCCGGTATGTCCATGAGTTGCTGTGTATTGAAAAGGAAGAGCTGACCCGCAACCGACCAGCCCATCCACTGCCACCCTGTCACCAACATGCCCTTCAAAAAGTTTATAATGATCCCGAGTCATCTGTCATGCTCTCCTGGCTTTCTCATTTGTATGGCATTGTAAAACATATGCATTGGCGGGACTCGCCCCAGGGCCCACTGGTGGCAGCCGTCGCCTGTAGAGGAGTTGGAGACTTTTAGTCAAGCCGTAGTTTGTGTAAGATCAGGGCTTGGTGTGTTTGTGTGCCAGTGTGTGTGCGTGCATGCCTGTCTGCATATGTGAGTGTGTGCTGTGTAACAGAGTGTCTGGGGTAACTAAGACAACCCTGCTTCTGTGAACCCTGGGGTTAGTGAACTTGTTTGTCCAAAGAGACGATTGAGTAGCACTTCATAATAACTTCACGTAATAAAGAATATATAATGGATTAGTTACAGTTCTAGACATTTTGGATGAACGTGTCTGCTAATTGCCATGTTATTATATCTAAGACATGTTCTGGAAATTCCTTGTCTACAAGAGTGGCATTTTAAACCTTCTGCTTGGGACTGGTTTTGTGTTAGTGTGCGGTTCATACATGTATGTTAACCTTTAGTCACCTAGCTTTTTTTATGGAAGTTGTGCATGTTCAGGGAATCGGCATGTTGCTTATGGACTGCAAGCTTGTCCAATGCTGGTCAGCCCCCCAGTAAGTTGAGTTTCAGACACTGAATTTAAGCTCCTTGCCATGTGAGGGAGTGAGAGAGAATTTAAAGTTGTGTAGCACAGATATGAGGTTGAACAAATATGAGGTAGCATAGTGATGAGCTTGCATGGATGAGGTAGCACAGATCTCAGATTGCACAGATATGAGGTGGCACGGATACGAGGTAGAACACAATCGAGGTGGAACCAATACGAGAGGACACCGATACGAGGTGTCACGGTTATGAGGTAGAAAAGATACAAGGTGTTTCCAATACAAGGTGGTACCGATACGAGGTTGAACCAATACGAGGTGGAGACGATATGAGGGAATACCAATACGAGGTGGCACGAATATGAGGGAGAACAGATACGAGGTGGTATCAATACAAGGTGGTACCAATACGAGGGGTTACCGATACGAGGTTGAACCAATACGAGGTGGAGACGATATGAGGGAATACCAATACGAGGTGGCACGAATATGAGGGAGAACAGATACGAGGTGGTATCAATACAAGGTGGTACCAATACGAGGGGTTACCGATACGAGGTTGAACCAATACGAGGTGGAGACGATATGAGGGAATACGAGGTGGCACGAATATGAGGGAGAACAGATACGAGGTGGTATCAATACAAGGTGGTATCGATACGAGGGAACACCAATACGAGGTTGAACCAATACGAGGAAGAACAGATACGAGGTGGTATCAATGCAAGGTGGTATCGATACGAGGGAAAACTGATACGAGGGAACACCGATATGAGGTAGAGCCGATACGAGGGAACACCAATACCAGGTAACACTGATAACAGGTAATACTGATAGAAGGTGGCATGGATAGACAGTAGAACAGGTACGAGGTGGCACAGATGCAAGGTAACACCAATATCAGGTAACACTGACACAAGGTGACACAAAATAACAGACACATTTTATTTTGATTGTAAACTACTTTTCAATCGTTTTTATTCAATATCGCCTAGGTCTTAAATCGTTTGTAACACTTGACAATAGATTTTCTTAAATGTCGCATAGGTCTTAAATTGTCTTTAACACTTGACAATAGATTTTATTTTATGTTGCCTAGGTCTTGAATTGTCTGTAACACGTGACAATAGATTTCCTTACATTTCTTGGTGGTCAAATGCTTTTACATTTCACCTGTAGATCTGGTTGTCCTGATAATAATTTGAAAAGCGCTTTATTGTCAACAAATAAAGTCAAGGCATGCAGGTAAATGAACGTAGGGCCGACCCTCCCAATATGAAACATTTTGTTTAAAGGTTCAGCTGAAATTCCTTTTTTTCTATCTTAAAAGCTGAGCATGGTATGTCAGAAGAATTGTCGATTTGGAGTCACAGGCTCCCATTAACAGACTTATTTGAACAACTGCTATAAAGTGAATACGTGATGTGTATGGTGCTAATATGTAATGGTTAGTAATGACAGCTACTCAACCATTCTCCTGACAGATGCTGTGCTATAATGGACACTGCAGTTATACGTTGTAGGCCAACCACTTCAAGTTCCAATCTATCATCTTTGTCACACCAATCCTCAGAGCAACGAAAATGACCTGTGTCCCGTGTAGCCATTCAAGTCCTGCACGGCTCTGTCAGTAGTGTGGCAATTGCCTTGCCAGTGGTGGTGGAATTGATTCCCCATGGGGATGCATGTTAATATACACATGCCGCTTTGGATGCCAGCTTTGGGTAAAAGGCACATCATATTCCACACGTGAATCATTTTCCTTCAACCCCAAGTGTGTGTGTTTGTGTGTCTAAGACAGAGTACGTGACACACTCCACCTGTCTCCCTCAAAGCTCTTTCCTGCATTTGAATATCCAGCAACGGGTCAGCCAGTGTACTGCTCATTCATGTATAGAGGACAGTGGGCATAAGCGAGAATAAGTAATCTTAACCCTTTTATAGCCTCATTTATTTAATTTTTTTTTTTTTAGGGCAGGCGTTTTTTGCTTTATAAGACAGGAACTTGACAAAAGATAGATGAGCAAGTTTGTTACTGAAAGAGCACATTCAGATTGGAGCTGCAGCAGTATCTATGTGACCAGTGGATTGCCCTAGGCCACAGAGTCATTCATTTGGATGTAGTAGGGATGTCTATGGTCAAGGCGTTAGTTGGAAATGGAGGTCTACTCCCTATGTATTCTTTTTAGTGAGTTGACCAAGGGAAAGTAGCATATCACACTATCAAGGGGGTTAGGTCCTGTTTTGGGCATGTTTATACTGATAAGCCAAAACATTTTGACCACCTGCCTCATATGCTGTTGTCCTCCTCGTGGTGCCTTATCCTGCTGAAAGAGGCCACTAATATCAAAGAATACCATTGCCATCATTGGGTTTACCTGGTCTGCAACGCTGTTTAGGTAGGTGTCACGTGTCAAATTGACATCCATATGAATGCCCAGACCCAGGGTTTCCCAGCAGAATATTACCCAGAGGATCCCTTTCCCTCCAGCTTGTCTTCTTCCCATGGTGAATCCTAGTGCCATTATTTCCCAGCTAAACAGCACACAAGTGCACTGCCACCGACAAGGTGAACTTCTTTCACAATTCCAAGGTCCAGTGCTGATGCTTGCGTGCCCATTGTTGGCACCCTGACTGTTCTGCAGCTACGCAGCCGCATACGCACCAGGGTGTGATGCACTGTGTGTTGTGGCACATTCCTCCTGTTTCCATCCTTAAAATCTTCTCTTTCTTGTGCCAGAGTAGAACTTCTGTCGGTTTGGAATAGCCTTCATTGTCCTCACACGCCAATGAGCCTTGGGCACCCAACACCCTGTTGCCGGTTTACCACTGTAGATACTCGCCACTGCTGTCGTCTGGCCATAAAAAGTTGCCGCTTGTCAAAGTCGCTCAGGTCTTTTCTCCTGCCCATTTCTCCTGCATATAATATGTTGACTGTGAGAACTAATTGTTCACATACCATCTAATCTACCCAGACCTTGACATGTGCCCTTGTTATATATATAATACAGTGGAGAGAACAAGTATTTGATACACTACTGATTTTGCAGGTTTTCCTACTTACAAAGCATGTTGAGGACTGTAATTTTTATCATAGGTACACTTCAACTGTGAGAGACGGAATCTAAAACAAAAATCCCGAAAATCACATTGTAAGATTTTTAAATAATGAATTAGCATTTTATTGCATGACATATGCATTTGATACATCAGAAAAGCAGAACTTAATATTTGGTACAGAAACCTTTGTTTGCAGTTACAGAGATCATACGTGTCCTGTAGTTCTTGACCAGGTTTGCACACACTGCAGCAGGGATTTTGGCCCACTCCATACAGACCTTCTCTAGATCTTTCAATACGGACTTTCAGCTCCCTCCAAAAATGTTCTATTGAGTTCAGGTCTTGAGACTGGCTAGGCCACTCTAGGCCCTTGAGATGCTTCTTATGGAGCCACTCCTTAGTTGCCCTGGCTGTGTGTTTCGGGTCATTGTCATGCTGGAAGGCCCAGCCACGACCCATCTTCAATGCTCTTACTGAGGGAAGGAGGTTGTTGGCCAAGATCTCGCGATTCATGGCCCCATCCATCCTCTCCTCAATACGGTGCAGTCGTCCTGTCCCCTTTGCAGAAAAGCATCCCCAAAGAATGATGTTTTCTCTTCCATGCTTCACGGTTGGGATGGTGTTCTTGGGGTTGTACTCATCCTTCTTCTTCCTCCAAACACGGCGAATGGAGTTTAGACCAAAAAGCTGTAATTTTGTCTCATCAGACCACATGACCTTCTCCCATTCCTCCTCTGGATCATCCATATGGTCATTGGCAAACTTCAGACGGGCCTGGACATGCGCTGGCTTGAGCAGGGGGACCTTTGCTTGCGCTGCAGGATTTTTAATCCATGATGGCTTAGTGTGTTACTAATGGTTTTCTTTGAGACTGTGGTCCCAGCTCTCTTCAGGTCATTGACCAGGCTCTGCTGTGTAGTTCTGGGCTGATCCCTCACCTTCCTCATGATCATTGATTCCCCACTAGGTGAGATCTTGCATGGAGCCCCAGACCAAGGAAGATTGACCGTCATATTGAACTTTTTCCATTTTCTAATAATTGCGCTAACAGTTGTTGCCTTTTCACCAAGCTGCTTGCCTATTGTCCTGTAGCCCATCCCAGGCTTGTACAGGTCTACAATTTTATCCCTGATGTCCTTACACAGCTCTCTGGTCTTGGCCATTGTGGAGAGGTTGGAGAATGTTTGATTGAGTGTGTGGAGAGGTGTCTTTTATACAGGTAAAGAGATCAATCAGTTGCAGTTAATACAAGTAATTAGTGGAGAACAGGAGGGCTTCTTATAGAAAAACTAACAGTTCTGTGAGAGCTGGAATTCTTACTGGTTGGTAGGTGATCAAATACTTATGTCATGCAATAAAATGCTAATTAATTATTTAAAAATCACACAATATGTTTTTCTGGATTTTTAGATTCCTTCTTTCACTTTTGAAGTATACCTATGATAAATATCACAGACCTCTGCATGCTTTGTAAGTAGGAAAACCTGCAAAATCACAAAATCAGCAGTGTATCAAATACTTGTTCTCCCCACTGTGTATATATATATATATATATATATATATATATATATATATATATATATATATATATATACACGCACACATACATTCATTCATTTATATGCATATAGCTAAACTGTTCTGTACAGCATCCATCTGCATAATAACACTGATAGACAGACACATTTATGTATTTATAATGTCTGGCCAATGTTGTTTCAGTCAAAATGTTCAGAGAACTGCACTTTCCTCCGCAGCCGTTGCTAACTGATTATTCGAGCTTCCACGATTATGTGGTTTATCTCTGATACAAACCTATGAAGATGAAGTCTAGTGAAAGCGGTTATGAAATGTGTTGACACCACAGCACACCACAGACACACTAAATCATTATCCCCAAGACTAATCAATAAAGATGTCTTAATTTTGCTGCTCTGTTTTGCTGTTTTTTTCCTAGGTCATTTAATGGGGAATTGTCAGAGGAACTAGTATTGATATATTATGATTCAAGAATGAACGCGCTATCATGGCAACAGTTCTGAAATGATAGACATCTGTACTAATAAATAGCACTTGTGAAGATACTGCACATACTATATGTGATGTTAGTGCTTTGTCAAGACCATATTAAGTCATTTTTATACTCCAAGTATAGAGAGATTATTAAGTTACTAATTATTAAAAACATTATTACAGTTTCTGTCCAACACACTTCTACAATATAGAATTTGTTGGTGCTTCATTTTGCATATCAATAACTAGATATTTGTAAAGAATATTTTTAATTTAATCAGTTACATTATAGATTGGGTTTACTTCCATTCTTAGAACAGGAAATAGCGATGAAAGACTTTCAAAACTTCCATGAAAATGGACTTCTGGACATTCCAGGTAGATGTTCAAGCTTAACTGTACTTGAAATTATTCCTAAGTGGTTTGCACAGCTTCTTTTCCACAAGACATTTTAAGTTGCTTTAGTTGACTTGCAGCAAAGCCGCGCAGCGTGAACTTAATTCCCTTTGACTGCCACTTGATGGGCACTCATTTAGCTGACAGTAAGAAGCTCGGTAGAATACCCCCCCCCCACTGCGCTGCCCAACCCCCGCTCTCTCTACTTTTTACTCTCCATCTCCACCTTCTCTCTCTCTTCCACTCTCTCTCCCTGGTTTAGAGAAGTATTCAGTCAGAACAGTCAGTCAGAATCAAATTCCTCCTTTGGCCAGTGCCAATTTTCCGTGGTGCTCCATACCTCCCTGGTAGTCCACCAAAGCGCGGCCAACCAGATGATCATACCAGCCCTGTGTGTCAGTACATGGGAGCCCCTAGAGTGAAACCATCTCTCGCTGGACGCGGGGGCCCCGTTATAGTGTTGATGGGGGCGGAGTTGCGAGGGAGGTAGGAGATCGTGGGTGTGGGGGAAGGGGTGTCATGGAGCGACGGCAGAAACCGGGAGGCCTACGTTATCTCCAAGAAGACAGCCCAGGAAGAAGGCATTACCAGAGGATTTGGGGGCTGTGCTGCTGCACGCTGAGGCAGGAAGCAGCCTGTGAAGAGGCTGAGTTACAGAGATGGATTAGAGGGCCATAATACTTCAGGGGAGATAAGCAGCCAGCCCAAGAGTTAGCACTTCAAACAGTTTGTGCCAGTTTATCTGTTTGTGTGTGTGTCTATATGGGCATACTTATTTATTTCAAATTTTTTCCCCCTCCAGCAGTACAGACCAAACAGTACTTCAAAACGTCTCCTATATATTGGAATAAATATCTGCTATACATTTTCACCCCTGTGCACCGAGGGATTAAGCCTTTCTTCTTTCAGGAGTAAAGAGTGACTGTGGATCTGTGTGGAAGAGTCAGTGTGGATGGAGATGTTATTTGGAGTGAGAGTGAGAGTGTTCAGGTGTCTGTGTGTGTGTGTGTGTGTCTGTGTGTGTGTGTGTGTGTGTGTGTGTGTGTCTGTGTGTGTGGACTGGTGGAGTTGGGATTGCAGGCACAGGTGTCCACAGCAGCATTTCCTTTGAGAAGTAAGGATGGAAGATTCATTCCCTGGTTCCTGTGGGGAAGAACCTCCCCCACGGATGTGCTTTTCACAGGCTGTCTACTTAGACCCCACGTCTTTGGAGTGCAAGTTAGAAGTGGATTCTTTTTCCTCCACCCCCCCCTCTCTGTCTCACACACTCATACCCACGCATACACAGTCTATCATTGTATATCTTCACTCAGAAATATATTTCTTTTTCACTGTCCTTTATGTTCCCTTGCCTTTTGATCAAAACATTCTTTGTGGGCTTGCACTAGGAAGTAACATCATAGGATGAGGCAACAAAGGAGGAGAATGCATTAGCCCAGGGTAGAGATATACACAATGTCCCCCCTTTTGCAAATACAAATCCAATCACCCTAGAATTGAGATAAGACTCCCGTGTTCAATTCAGAGTACTGCTAATATAAATACTCCCACATGTCCGATACTGCATTTGAAGGCTCCGACATGAAAATGCTCGAGGTCTACTCTTATTCCAAAACATGCACATAATATGTTGATGGGCACTATTATTAGCAAGATGATATTATTATTTGCAGGATGCAAGGTTTGTTTTTTGATTTTTGATGGCATGTTGTCACACAACCATAAATGATTCCTGTTATGAACCTCAAGCTGCTATCAGCTCTCATTAATGGTGGAGAGAAACCGGTCCCCGGCAAAATTCTGAGATCCGTTGATTTAATCAGCAGAGTGCTTCGAGGGCCCACTCCTGGGTGGCAAGGCGCTCCCCTCAGTGCGCGGTACATGAAAGCAGCGGGAGCTATCGGTGTGCCGCCGCAGAATTTTGTGGAGCTGAAAAATTGGCTTTTGCTGATAATGATGCTGGGACCTAGAAAGCCAGTGGTATTCACTAATGACGTTTCCGTACATTTTTCAATCACACCTCCCTTGCTCTGTCTGTTTTTGGGGGACAAGCATAAGGTGAAGACAGCACTGCTACATATTCCCATTTTACGCTGTACCTACTACTAGCCATTCCTTCATATCTGCCTTCCTCTGCCTACTGGGGCTTGATCTGATATAACGTGAATGGCAAAGTTTCCTCCAATATCCCTTGATTAAAAAAATTAAATATAAAAAATGTAATCCCAGCTGAGTGCTGGCCGATAAAGACGAAAGAAATTACGAGTCCCTAGCTTCTGTCCCCCCTACACGCACACAACCTCTCTTCCACTTTTGATGCCCATACTGATAGCCCCCGTATAGCTGGCATAGGGCACCAAAGTATCAACACCCAACACATGGAAATGGAAATGTAGTGGAAGGCTTTTAGATAAGGGCCATGCTTGGTCTGTTACGGGAAGTGGCACCAGAGTTATTGCTGCAGATGCTGTGGTCCAGTGGTGACACTCCCGGCTCCATGCTCACAGTGCGACTCCCTATTGGAGAACAGGTTCAATACCCGCTCGTCACTGCTCTCCCTTCTCCTCATGTCTGGTTCTCATTGTTGTTAAATGCTTGAAAATACACATGCAGAGTGAGTGGCCGATTTTCTTTAAACACTTTCCTCCTTCTCTCCACATGCTCAGTTCTTTGTGATTGTTAACAGTGTTTTCAAAGGCTGTCTACTCTAGTTCATGAGGAAAATGTGTTCTTCTCAAGAATCAATGTTTAAGGTGTTGGCATCTTTTGTTATCTCCATATTTGCTTCTTTCTGCTCCCTAAAACTGTTAAATATCCAGTGAATCCTGGTCGTCTTTGAGCCCCTATAGATTGATGCGTCTCTAGTTGGATGGTTAATAAAACATTCCCAGAGATGCAGAAATGAAATAAATCACTTCTTTCCACTTGTATTCTGGAGGGGTTATTACATACATACCGGACAGTGATCCCCAAATTCCAATTCAAGCTTTGTGGTCATATACATTCTCTATATGGTCAATACTGCCTCATATTATTTTATGTCTCACTTATGTCTCCTCATACAGCCTTGGTGTCCCAATAATATCTTACTGTATGAATTAAACCCATAGAAGTACCAGGTGCGTGAGAACTGACGGCAAAATTGGCTATATTGTCCCTTTATCCTTTCAGAGTTGGCGTTAGGGCATCCACGCATCCCAAATCGGATTTGCTCATTTTTTTCTACAGAGTGCCGTACTTTGGACCAAAACCTTATCAGCCTAGGTGAATAGTACAGCAGACAGTCAGGGAATAGACATTGGAAGAATCCCAGCTCCTGCATTAGGCCCCTACTTTAGGACCCGCTACAGAGGCAGATGACATCCCTGGTAATGGCGGTTCCAGGACTTCTGCTCATATACCACTTGGAGATGCTGGCAGCTGTTGAGAATGACAGCTGTTCGTCACTCATCGGCTTACAGCAGCGGTTCTCAAACATGTCGTCAGGGACCATCAGACGTTTCACATTTTTTATGTAGCCCTAACTAGCTTGTCTGTTTCACTTAATCAAAGCAGTGATAATTAGTTCACTTATTTTAGGATTATTAAATAACTAATTGAGCCAACATTAATTTAATTACGTTAAATCCATTAAATTAATTGCCAGCTCAACGCATCATTTGAGATATAAGATGTATGACATAAAATACTTTAAGAGTTGTAGTTTCATAAGTCAAATGCTCAGCCAAGTTTAGTGCAGAAAAACTTTGTAAATATGATTTGTAACTATGATTACCATAATCCATCCAAGTTTAGCAGTAAAACAGTATTTATACAATGTTGTATCTCTCTGTGCAATATAAAATAATGGATAAGAGGATTTTTTTATGACTACCTCATCTCTGTACCCAACATTCATAAAAAATTTGCTGTAATGTCCCTCTTTTGAGAAGTGAATTTCAAGCACATATTCAAACACAAAGGCACGGTAGGTCTTTCTGTACCTCACAAAGCAGGGGTATAAAAATGATAAGAAAATTAATTTAAAAAGTAGACCATGACTATTCCTTTGAGCATGGTGAACTTAATAATTAGGATTTAGATGGTGTATCAATATACCCAGCCTCCGAAAAGATGTGTAGTGCAGACAGAGAAAAAATCATCTACTCAGCGGTATTGCCATATAATCACCAATAATAATTATAAAACACTTTCTGCAAATGCTGCCACCGGTTTTTCTAACATATATTGACTTAAGAGCCTGAATGGTTCTAAGTTTCAAATGTCTACCATACCATGTAATCTTAAAGGATAATATTTGCATTATGTTTTAAATTTCATTACATTTTTTTTTCTTTTTATAAAATAACAATTCAATCCATTATAATCAAATATTTCAATGCATCAAAATATGGGAAACATCTGGAATACTTTCCAAAGGCCATTTTAAATAGATCAGTTACCTAACATTGAAATGGTGTATGCTCAGGTAATACGTACTGTCGCCTTTACTTTTGAAGCATTTTGCTAATGTTTATCCAGCGTTGCTTGTCTAGAGATGTTTCTCATGTCTAGAGATGTTTTAAGGACATTAAAATGGCAGAGGAGAAAACCTGGATTCGCTGTGTGGGTACGCAAAATAAATTAGTTTGTTATGTAAGTGGTCAAAACCATTCATCTGCAATAGAGCTTTTAATGCAGTTGTATTGCTCCCAGGTTGTATATCTTAGGGTGGTAGATGGTTTTCTCCTCTGGATGAGGAAATCAGAGGATGTGATGAGGTTGATGGAGGGTTCTCTGTTTTCCTCCTGTGGAGGTTCATGTGGCTGAATATGACTGCAGTTAATAAAACATGGCCAGCCCCAGAGGAGTGGAACTGGGCAATGGCAACCTTGGATTACTGTTGTTTTCTGATTTTGTTACCTGACACTAAAAGCATATTGTATCAACTACTGTTTATGTGGGATGTTTTTAGTTTATTCATGTGCTGATCCGGCTAGTTCATTTCACCAGATTTGTTTGCATGAACAAAGGCAAACGGGCGCAGCATCCTGTGTTTGCTCTCGACAAGCTAAAAACTGTGACATTGCTTGTTCTCTGTCGGTGTTTTCACTTCCCCGGTTCAAATGATGATCTACCTGGGTCACCTTTTTTCTTCAGTGTGCCCTGTGCCAGAAAGCACTTGAACTGCACTTGAAACTGTGCTTCTCTCTGATGGGTGGTTCAGTGGTGGCATTCAGATGTCCCTGGCCAATAGGGAGAGGCGATGAGAACATGCGGCTGATAGGTTGTGCTGACACAGGGCCTGGGCTTGCACCAAAATAAATGAAGTGCACACCTTTATTAATGGAAGGGGGCGCAAAGCAATGCTTCGCGAGATGCCTCGTCACAGAGATGAATAGATACCCGATGATAGATGAGGCATTTACTCCCAGGAATGCAAGCACCATGCATATTGTAATAGCCTCTGAAAAAGTTTGCTCTTAAAACAAGACTTTGCTTTAGTGTGCTGACCATTATTCTTCCACAACGCACAATAATGACAAAAGACTACTCCCCAACAGGTTGTGATCGATAACAACAGTGAGTTTAAACAGCATGTTGACAGCTTAATTGTTAGGACTAGGGCTGCCAAATGATTAACAGAAGTAATTGCGATTAATACCATGGAATGTTGAAGTTAATTATAATGAATATCCATTTTGCACAAGTTTGTCCCATATAATCTTTATGTTTAAAATACAGTATTTTGAGGTGCAGCCACATTATGCCCATTTGTATTAGTCTATTCAACATAAACAACACAATTTGCTAGACGTCATTGAACATTGTGTTAAACTGAGTAACATTCATGAATGACATTAATACAATAACTACTGTATCAATATAGGTGATGATAACAGGCTTTTTCGGCAAGTGAGAAGATGAGAGAATCATGTAGCCAGCGAAGAGTTTGTCTATCCTAAAGAAATCCGAATATATAAATTGAAAATCCACCAGAAATAGTCACAATATAACAGTAAACAGTTTTATTTTAGGCTTCCCATAACGTATCTACTGAAGGTTGTAGCCAGCAAAGTGTTTGTCAATCCTGAACAAATCCTCTTTTGTCAATGGCCATTTTTACAGCTAATTAGTCACTTGTGAGTGAAGTGTACAGCTAATAAGTGTTCGTCTATCCTGAACAAATCCTAATATCCACCAGAACTGTTTTATTTTAGGCATCCCGTTATGTAGCTAAATAGGTTTGTAGGCGGCAAAGTTTTTGTTTGTCCTGAACCTAAGGCATAATGTGTTTTGACTGTTACGGGAATCGAATGCGGGACCTGTTGTTCCTGCTATTTTACAAGGTGTTGTCAGTCAGCCAGCCAGCCAGCCAGACAGTCAGTCAGTCAGTCAGTCAGTGACCTTTGCTCTTCTAAGCCGGCAAAAACAGGGGAAAACATATTTTTTGTCCCTGTAGTTAGCTTACAGTAGATGACATTTGATTTGACGTTTGATATTAAAAGTAATAGCGTAATTAGGATCAAATCTTGGCTTTCAAATGTTTGCAGTTGGCAATTTCATCTCTTTCAGCTTTAGAGCAAAGCGTAAAAGTTGCACTAAGGTTTATAACTCATTGTCTTCTCATCGTGTACTGGCAAAGATCAAGGTTGTGTGCCTATAAACTGATACTGTCGTGGGGTTTGCCTATGAAAATTCTGATTAATTTAGTTTAACTTACCTGGCTAAAATCTTTCTCTTGCAATGAATTTTGTCTGCATCTTTTACAAACCTAAACAATGATAGCTCATTACCTGTTATGCAGTAGTAACAGAGGGATTGGATGGGGGTTACATATTATGTGTTACTCATCAATTACACATATTTCTTCCTCTAAATTAAAATTGGTTATTTTTTCAAATCATGACACCAATGACCTTTTTGATTTGAATTGTGGCTTTTGCATCAATGTGGGCTAGTCTACTCCGCCAGTACACTTTTCTCAACAATCACTATAAACTCCCTAACTTACTGTACATACACCAAAAGGCTATGAACCAACTGTATATATATTTTCACCAATGCCAGCCAAATACAGTATACAAATGTGGAGCCTCCGATGGCTGGATATACCCTCTCACCAAATAGCACATTTCAGTTCACTCTGATGTGACTGTAGCAGCAATATGTATGGACACTGTTCCAGTGTTTTGCAGCAAACTCCTAATGTCAAAAGGGGCATGAACTGTAACATAAAAAAGAGTTGTTGCATCACAATCATATCAAATAAAATGCAAATTAATTATTTAAAAATCATTCAATGTTATTTTCTGGATTTTTCCAACAGTCTCTCACTGTTGAAATGTACCTATGGTAAAGATTACAGACTTCTACATGCTTTGTAAGTAGGAATACCTGCAAAATCAGCAGTGTATCAAATACTTGTTCTCCCCTCTGAATAAGTAGCAAAAAAATTCTAAGCCAATGAGGTATAAAGTATATGATGAAATTGCTTAGCAATGGTCTCAACCTGAACAGCTTATCAGCAGCTGCAAACAGTATGTAAAACAAGATGAATTGAAAGAAACAATCTAATTTGCTTCATAAATGTTTTTATATCTACATAACATTGCACTGAAATAACCTCTTAATTAAATTCACATCATAACATTTTCTGTCATGATTTGTTTTGGCAGGCTTGCCTGACATGAGCAAAATAGAGCTAGTTGGAGCGAGACAGCTGCTGAATAGTGATTGGGCAATATCCAATGCATGCGGAACATGTAGACACAGCAGAGATCCAGAAAAGCATTCAGCTTCTTGCATATGTAGCCTGACTTGGATGCACATCTCTTTGTAGCCTATCCCTCTTCAGTTCTTACTGTGCCATCAAAATGTGTGCAAAGTGTATCTGTTTTCAAGTAATGAGATAGTTAGCTAGTTAGCTAGTTAGTTAGCATGACTGACATTAACGTCCTGCCTCTATTTCTAAAGCATGTTTTTATATAAAAAATATATAAAATTTGTTATTTTATCTTTCTTTTGCCATTAAAGCCCATTAAAAATCAATTCATATTTACACACAGAGCCTTGTGACTCCGTAATACAGACTCTTTAATCCTCCATTCTGGTGCCGTCTATATTAACACACCCTAAGGCAACTCACTCCGAGATTGAAGCTGTCTTAATATGGATACCATGAAGTTTCAGACACATTACCTCATTTCTCTTTTGGCCATAAAGTGAACCCTTCATGAGTTTCACCCGGAGGCAGCCTCGTCAGTATACAGCTCCAGACTGCAGTCTCTCTCCAACCACTGAAGAGCTAAATGTGGCCTGGTAATCTGGCTTAGTTGATTACATGGGAACACACACTGAGCAACAGCCTCTAATAGGGGACTTGGTCTGTCGCTGCTACGCATGGCTGGGTACCTTAACGGGCAGTCTGCCGTGCTTAGACGAGGATTACTCCTCCGATTTACTCCTCTATTTCCTCGCTCTCTGTCTACTCAGTCCACCTGTCCATCTTTCTGACTGTGTGTTTGTCTCTGTTTTAGTTTTCTTATTTTCTCCCTCTTGTCATCGGCCTTTCTCTGTCTCTTTCTGAGTCTCCCTTTCTCTCTCAGTCTCTGTCTCTCTGGCATTCCACCTGTCTCTGTTTCTCTCAATCTGTCTCCCTGTCTCTCTCTCCTTCTGTTATCTCATTCCAACCTGCTGAGAAGAGGGTATAGAAGACATACGGAGCGAGTCACTGTGATAGAAGCCCCTTGCCATTTCCTGTGGATTGTGCCATGGGATGCTATGACTGCGCTGGTTGAGTGGAGAGCGGGGTAGCTCGGAGTGAAGGGAGATATGCGGAAGGTTGAGGTACATCACCTCAGTGGATGCGATGCTCCCGCAGGCATTCGGTTTAGCTGCGTTACTCTTTAGCTCAAAGGGCTATCAACTAATTTATATACAGTGATATCACACTGTTTAAATACTATATCGCATTCATTTATATCTGACCTAATCATACTCCCAATTCACACTACCTTCAACCACCAAGTGGTTCCTCTGTTTGTTCTGCACAAAATCAGTCAAATCTACCCTTTTGAAATCAGCACCTTGTTTGCACCTGACATGTAACTTACAAATCATGACATTTGTAACAAATTATTTTCTTGTTAAAAAGAGGCTTAAAAAGAAAATGCCTCACATATTGTAACACATATTTTAGAAAGAACATATACTAATTGAGTTGTTAAACCATGTTTTGCTAAGCGATCTGATCAGTTTTTTCCATTCCAAACTTACCTTAATATTATACCCATACTCGCTACTGGCAACCGACCAGCTCTGAATGTGTTAGTATACCTGTGGCTGAGATCATATTATTGAGGTATTTTGAAAATAGCAGTAATGTGAATGCTCTATTTACAGAGATTCTGCAGAAACATATACTGTAGTTGAGTTTCTGCTGGAAGGACAAATTGACTGGACCCCCCTTCACCATGAAGAATCACAGAAACACAGACTGACAGTCAGAAAAATACCCCAGACTGGTGTCAATGTAATGGTATTGATTTAAATATGAATCAAAAAAGCATTAATAAGCCTATTTCACATATTTTAAATATGAACCTTATTATTACTGTTTGACCCGATAGATTTTTCCACATTCTCTTGCACTGAATATTTTGACTAAAATGGATCAAGTGATTACATACATTGTCAACCCCTTGAATCAATACATGTTAGGAACACCTTTGACACCAAATACAGAGGTAAGTCTTTTTGAACTGTGAAGTCTCTAAAAGGTTTGCACACCTGAATTGTACATTATTAGGCCATGATTATTGAAACAAAGAATCTTCCAGCTCTGTCAAGTTAGTTATTGATCATTTCGAGACAGCCATTTTCAAGTCTTGTGATTGTCAGGTCAATATTAAGTCAAAACTGTATCTGGGCCACTCTGGAACAATGTCGTCTTGGTAAGCAACTCCAGTGCAGATTTGGCCTTGGGCTGGGGTCCTGCTGAAAGATGAATTGGTATTTCAGTGTTTGCGGGAGAGCAGATTGAAGCTGGTTTTCCTGTAGGAATTTGCCTGTGCTTCTATCTATTTGTCTCTTCTGCTTGACAAGGACACCCATTAAATGATGCAGGCACTGGTATCCTTAAAATATTAAGTGCTGTGCTCAGGGAGTTGGATTTGCCTCAAACATAAAGCTTTGCATTCAGGACAAACAGTTCATTTCTTTACCTCTTGCGGTATTACTTCAGTGCCTGGTTTAAAAAAGGATGAATGTTTTGAAATATCTATATTCTGTGTATTCCTTGTTTACTATCAATTAGGGTTTAGTAGTAATTAGAATGTTGTTGATCAAGCCTCAGTTTGACTGTCACAGCTATAGAAACAGTTTTCAAATGGTCTCATCGTTAAATCCCTGAGTAGTTTTTTACCTTCCAACAACCCTAGTTAGGTACAATGTCTGTATTTTCTGTTAGGTACAGTGACTAGAGTTTTGATACTATATCTAAAGCGGAAAGAATACCTTCCATTCAGAAATATTGTCAGCTCGTGCGAGGGACGGAGGTGAAGCAGACTGCGGAGACGATAAGTTTGTGTTCATATATTTAATAGATTCGAGCTGGCTTATGCTCATCAATGGTGAGACAATAACACGCAAAGACAGGGGGGAACAGAGGACACATATATACTGGAATGGTAACGACTGGATGAGAATCATGTGCGCTAAACAGGACA
>JACXGJ010009859.1:0-23266 GCA_016801105.1 Esox niger | reverse complement strand
TCAGTGGTCATAATGTTATGGCTGATGGGTGTATCAGTATCATTCACTTCACCTATCAGTGGTCATAATGTTATGGCTGATGGGTGTATCAGTGTTATTCACTTCAGTGGTCATAATGTTATGGCTGATGGGTGTATCAGTGTCATTCACTTCACCTATCAGTGGTCATAATGTAATGACTGATCAGTGTATATTATGTTTTGGTTACTGTTCAGGTGCTCTAATTGCAAATGCTACCAATGCTACAAAAATAACATTAATGTAAATGTGCTAAGTGACTACATTGAAGGAAAGGGTAACTAGTCACACACATTTGCATTTCTTAGCTTTTTGCCAGAGGTCATAAAAATTATTTTGTAGTAAGCTTTCAGCTTGGAAAAACTAAAACCTATGAATTCCTAACTCCGTTTACCGCCTTATTTATTTAATTGTCTGTAGTAGGCCTACAATAATTAAATGGTGGCCTTACTGAAGGACCAGTGTATGCTTCTCAATAATTTTCAACCCAGTTTCCACACAGGGTGGTGTATGACTGGCAAAATGACAGTATTCATAATACTCCAGGTCCCATTACACCACTTCATTCAGCCCAGTCAAAAGTCATCTCTGTCCTGAGACCAAAAATTTAAGACAAATGTCCCTACCGGTTTTAGAATACCTTTCTTTTAAGATGGAGGTAGGCTGCTTGACCACCCTAGGCCAGACAAAACACTTTTCAACAGTATCTAAAATAACATACATAAATTGTAGTCCAGTGGTTATCAAACCCGTCGACTAGACCCCAGCTATTTCAAGAATAGCCCACCTTGTTTAACTTGTCACAAAACCATCCAACCCTTGATGAGCTAATCAGTTGTGCTAGTTCAAGTACATAACAACATCATTATAACATCTTGGGGTCTCATAGTTTTGAGAACCAATGCGTCAGTCTGCAAGTGCAAATTACATTTTGAAGGGTATATGCATCTATACCGATGCCACATCCATTTTACACTTCTCATTACAAGTGGCTCTCCACCTTGTCAAACCTGGGATATTTTTGGAAAACATAAGCATTTGTTTCAAATAAAGTCAGTGAGACGTGACAGAATTGCATTTATCTTTTCAAAAGCCAAACAGCCACAAAACCTAATAACGCTCTGCGATACGGTAAGTAACTACAGCCCCACACTGATGAAAAATGGAAATGCCTCTGTTTGTTCAGAGGTCGGCATTGGCTTCTGACATTTTCCAACTTAAAGCAACTTTAAGCCTATTAATGTGAGGGATATCTGAAACGAAAACTTCAGAAGAGGAAAAGTTTCTTTGGAAGTCGCATTACTTTTTATTATATTTTTTATATAGAGTGCACTCCATAAGTGCTGCTCCCTTAGTAAAGATATAGTCTATGAGCTTTATCTTTCACTCAAAATACGATCTTTGGGAACCATCACCTTATCGTGGTGGAGAGGTGTGAATGTCCCTATGAACCTGAGGGCTGTGTTGTGGCCCATCCTATGGTTGGGATACTCATAAACCCCGGCTGAGCGCCACTATGTTGGAGTTTAACCCAATAGATGAGACCCTACGACTCCTGGGAGACCCTGAATGGAGTCCTGTATGGGGCTCCAGTAGAAGTCTATGATGGAGACACCTGGAGAGGCGTGATAGGGAGGAATGGCCTCCCTGATCTGAACTTGAGTGGTTGTTTGTTGTTAGAGTTCTGTGCTAGTCATGGATTATCTATAATGAACACCATGTTTGAACATAAGGATGCTCATAAGTTTACGTGGTACCAGAAGGTCTGAAGGTTGATGATCGATTTGCAATCCCGGAGGACTCCGGAGGGGGTTGCAGAGTACCAGCGGACCCGAAGTGCTGCAACCTCTGCCGTGGAGGAGGCAAAACAGCGGGTGTTGGAGGAGTCTGGGGAAGCCATGGAGAAGGACTTTCGGTTGGCACTAAGGTGTTTCTGGATATCCATCTGCCACCTCAGGAAAGGGAAACGACGATCGATCCAAGCAGTGTACAGTAAGGATAGGACTCTGTCGACCTCAACTGAGGAGGTAATTGGGCAATAGATGGAATACTTTGAGGAACTTCTTAATCCCACTAACACGCCCTCTATAGTAGAGGCAGAAACAACTCCACAGTGCCAAAGATCTGGGGATTGACGAGATCCGTACAGAAATGTTGAAAGCTTTGGATGCGGAGGGGATTTCTTGGAGGACACGCCTCTTCATCATTGCGTGGGAGTCGGGGGCAGTGCCTAGGGAGTGGCGGACCAGTGTGGTGGTTCCCCTGTTCAAAAAGGGAGACCAGAGGGTGTGTGCCAATTATAGGGATATCACACTGGGAAAGTCTACTCAAAGGTGCTGGAAAGGAAGGTTTGGCAGATTTTCAAATCTCAGATTGAAGAGGAACAATGTGGATTCCGTCCTGGTCGTGGAACAACCGACCAGCTCTTTACTCTTGCAACAATCCTGGAGGGGCCCTGGAAATATGCCCATCCAGTCTACATATTTGTGTATCTGGAGAAGGTGTATGACCGGGTCCCCCGGGAGATACTGTGGGAGGTGTTGTGGGAGTATGGGGTTAGGAAGTCCCTTCTTAGGACTAACCAATCCCTGTACGTCCAAAGTGATAGCTGTGTTTGAGTTCTTGGTAGTAAGTCGGACTAATTCCAGGTGGGGTTTGCGCTCCGTCAGGGCTGCACTTTGTCACCAATCCTGTTTTTAACATTCATTGACAGGATATTGAGGTGTAGTCGGGGTGGGGAAGGGTTGCAGTTCGGTGGGCTGGGGATCTCATCGCTGCTTTTTGCAGATGATGTGGTCCTGATGGCATCATCGGTCTGTAAGCTTCAGCACTCACTGGACCAGTTCGCAGCTGCGTGTGAAGCGGTTGGGATGAGGATTAGCACCTCTAAATCTGAAGCCATTGTTCTCAGCAGGAAACCTCCGTGTAGGGAATTAGGTTTTACCCCAATTAAAGGGGTAAAGGACATCCTGTAGAGGACATCACTGCCTGGGCTCAGGAACACTTCAGAAAACCATTGTCTGTGAACAAAGTAAGTTGCTGCATCCACAAATGCAAGTTGAAACCCTACCATGCAAAGAAGAAACCATCTATGAACAAGATCCAGAAACGCTGCTGCCTTCTCTGGGCCCAAGCTCATTTAAGATGGATGGAGGCAAAATGGATAACTGTCCTGTGGTCTGACCAACCGAAATGTGAAAATATTTTTTGGGGGAATCATGGACGCTGCATTCTATATACAAAAGAGGAGAGAGGCCATCTGTCTTGTTGTCAACGCACAGTTTAATAGCCATCGTCCGCGATGATCTGTGAACGCACCATTAATGCTGAACAATATATACAGGTTTTGGAGCAACATATACTGCCAAGAATCCAGCAAGAATGGGAAAACCTTTCACTTTCAAAACAACAACATTTGGTCTCCTCAGTTCCCAAACACAGAGTCTTGCTAAAAGAAGAGCTGATGCAACACAGTGGTAAATATGGACCTGTTCCCACTTTTCTGAAACATGTTGCTCACATCAAATTCAAAGTCAGCCTGTATTTTCCAAAAGCAATACAATTTCTCAATTTCTTTTTCTTCAACATTTGATACTATTTTCAATACAAAATAGGGATAAATGATAATTGCATTCTGTTTGAATTTATATTTTCTAACGTCTTGGAAATGGGGTTGTGTCAGCATTATATATCCTTCAAAACAAATGATCATGGCCACATGAAGACTTGCCTTTGGGCCTCACCCTTAAATCTACAGGATAGAGCAAAGGAAATGCAATGTTCTTTTGCTCAATCTGTTTGACCACCGTAGATTTGGTCTGAAGTATAATAAACTATGATCTGTTTCTCTTGAAATGGTTGAAGCCTTGGTAATGCGCAAATTGTCCAATGAAGAAGCACAGTTTAACTTCCAGACTGGAACCGATTGTGCCAACAGGATGTGTGTGTTCAGTAAAAGCAAAAAAATTTACCACACACAGCATCAACAGTAAACCTTTTTATGAAACCAACCAGATCTGTGACTTCCACCCCCTCAGGGAATCCAATGAATTCTTATTGGAACAGTAAGAGTAGTTTTCCATTTCGTTCTATAACTCTGCCAGTGTGCAAGAATTGAGGCCAGGTGTGTGCACCAGTGCTCCAATGGCATGATAGTGTCACTGTAGGTGGCGAAGTGCCGTTTCAGATTCGAGTTGGATTTGGAGTATTTGTAGTGGTTCGAAAAAGTTTAATAAGCATTAAAAATGCAAACAACTGCGTAGGAAAGTATAAAAATTAAGAAGACTTTGGAGATGACAGTAAATGTGATTACTTAAACCAGCTTGTCAAATAAAAGTGTAATTTGACTAATTTACATACTCTATTTGTTGTATTTTATTAGTTGTTTTTATTTATAGCTACAGAGTACAGTGCAAACAGCACGTTGAAAAAATATCTAACGGAAGCCATTCATCCGTATTCTCCTGACCTCAGCCCGATAGGTCAGTAGATATAAAATGTATACTTTTACATGGCTACTACAGTACATGTTTCCGTGTATTCACAGACACTCCCATTCATTCATACCAGAGACGGGAGGCTGTCGAAGTTGCTGATCAACCCTCACCATACCTAATTTACTTTACAATACATGTTTATAAAGGCAAACGCTTGCAATTCTAATGGTAAAACAGAATGCAACTTTGAGACATTTTGGTGCCTGTACATCCACTGCTGTATAATCGTCAGGGCTAACGCCTCCATAACAACCATCCACCCTTGAAAGTAGCTCAGGAACTTTCCTTCAATGGGTCTCAACTACTCCCAATCAGGCTGTATTTAGAGGGAGATTAATGGGGGCCCAGAGAATCAGCTCTGAGGCAAAGAAGCAGAAGCAGATAAAAGGCGACACAAGTGCCGGAAAAGGTCATTTTGTTGGTGGGGTCATCTTGGTTGTGTGGTCATCTTGGTGATGCGGTCATCTGGGTGGTATCACCAGTATCTCCATGCCACCCAGATGATTCTGCCTTCTACAGTTTTGCTTTTATTTTTTACACCCCCCCCTCCAGTCACTACTGCTGTTTATTCTACTGCTAAACCCTTGCCCAGTGTTTTCTCTAATTGTTAAAAATACAAGTGGATATAAAAATTCTACACACCCCTGTTAAAATGCCAGGTTTTTGTCATGTACAAGAATGAGGCAAAGATAAATCATGTCATAACTTATTTCCACTTTTAATGTGACCTATAATGTGAACAATTCAATTGAAAACAAACAGACATTTTTGAGAAAGATAAATGAAAACCTTATTAAAGAAAATCTATTTAAGATTTCTCGGAATTCTGGGCAGGTACCTGGAAGCAACTTTCAAGACTCCCCAAAGAATGTTCTAGGAAGAGAAGTTACCACTTTTGTACAACACACATCCTGTTCTGTCTGACAGAAACCACTACTGCATTTCACCTGATTGACCCTATATCAAAAATCCAGCACAGTGAGGTTAGTGTTGTGTTTAGGGGATGCTTTGCCGAACAGGATGATTTACCATCATTAACAATCGTAAATAAATGAACAATCATTTTTGCTCTGTGTCAATCCATTCGCAGTGAGCTGAATCTGACGTGAACCTGGATCATGAAGCAAAACTTCAATTCCTGCCACACAAGTCTATCTCAGAATAGCTGAACAGCAATACATTTAGGGGTGGTTTCACAGACACAGATTAAGACTTCTGTAGCCTAGGACTAAAAAAGCTAGTTCAATAGAAATCTCCACTGAGCTGGGGCAGATGTAGACTTAAAGTAGATGTAAACTCCATTATGTATTATATGTTAAGTTATGTGACATTACATTAGAATAAGCAAAAACTATGATACGTTATTTCTGCAAAAACATTGTTGACAGGCTTCACATTTCATATTGACATGGAAGGAGGAAAGGGAGGGAGGGTTGAATTTTTACACTTTAATTTCGATTCCACTCTACTGCGGCCTATAGAAATGAATGACATTCAACACAATGGAAGAGTTATGTGAACATCTACCAGATGTGTCAAATTGTGCGTTCCAACTGAGATCATTGTCAATGGAGCAGTCCAGAATGGTACATCAGTGTGGCAGGCACTCCGCTTGGTGTACCACATCCGTTCAAGATTTTCTATTTGTGCACTGCTTTACCTTGAGATGGTACTGAGGGAAGATCCGAAAATACACAATAAGCTAGTTAAAGAAACTGCTTGTCAATTGAGCTAGTGGGATACATTTTACCAACTCAGAACAAAAACAAATGGTCAAGCCAGATAACTAGCCAACTACAAAGCAAACCACTGTTCTTGCTATCTTAGATAGGAATTGCAGGTACCCGGCTTTCACGTTCTATGGAATTGTTTCACATTGACTCCTTTACAAGTGTTGAGGTCCATGGTGTGCACTTTAAGAGGTTTGAATTGAAGGAACCAAGACAGCTTACCTTACAGACAGCTTCTCTTTGCTGCTTCATGTTATTAGCTGTTAACATGAATAAGGCTTTACACGCTGGTTAACCTGGCCATCAGCATTGTGTTTATGTGACTACTGTCTGTTGCTCCAGCAGTTAGACGTCAGACATCCAAAATCAAACCATAACCATTCTTGAGCTTGGTCACTGCTATTGGAGGATCCTTAAATGCCTAAATGAGAACATGTGTATGATCTGTGTTTGTCTATGTTATTAATCAAAGTATGAAACAGGGTAAAATTTTACCTAAGTTCTTAAATACACCTTACAGTGCACTTGGACACATCATTAGTGATGTAACCTGGGATCATCAGGTATTTTGGATCTTTCAACAGTCATACACCCTCACCCAGGCGACCCAGACCGGGTTGAGCAGGCCCTAGCTTGTGTCCAGTTAGCCAGTGGAACCCATGGATCCCCCCTCTTGGTTCACAGCCATCCGAATGCTTTCTCTGCCCCAGCATTGGTGTTTCTGAAGGCTTTTCTACTGTGCAAACCTGTGATGTCAAGGAGCTTGAGGGGCCTGAAGAACAATTGGCCAGCTAAACCACTGCAGCCCACTTCAATTGGGATGCGTTTCGCCCACCGTCCCTTGCTTCCAGCACTTGTCAGCCAGGTCCTCTTCCTGTCATAGGCCTCCTCCATCCGGTCTTCCCAGGGAGCAGTCAGCTCCAGCAGGACCACTTGTCTTGATGTATCAGACAAGTTTTAGAGATAAGTTTAATTCAAAAGATAATTTGAATGCACAAAGGACCAATTGCAAAAATATGTATTGGTGCTAGCTCTGAAATACTTCACGTTCATCTCAGTGGAACATTCTGTTGCTGGACCATTATGACTTGAGGTCAAACTTTTCCATATTTCAGTTAATTACTGAAAATAAGTATGTTTCTTGAAAGTGACTATAAGGGTTTGTTATCTGTCTACAAATATTTTACTGCCCTGGCAGGCACTGTTTAGGGGAGTACAAGTCATTTTATAATTAGCCGTCAGATCTGTTAGTGACATTTGTAATGAATGGGGTCTGTAAATATCAATCTTAGAACCATCATTGTCTTGTCAGCCATCTCCTACTAGGGGGACAATCATTCTGGACAGAGGCACTCTGTCATATTCTCATCAGGGAGTAACTAATTAACTGGGAGACATTTTCACACCTGATATTCTGCCATCCTGTTCCTGAGCTCGAATGCGAAAAGTACTAAGGAATTAGAAAAGGCGTGGGAGATCGAGCTTGTAGTCATGCAATCATCTGCGAATTTAAGGTCAGGTCAGTGACGGGTGACAGAAATCTTTAAACGTATTGGTCAGGTTAGTATTATCCTCGCCATTGTCATACGCAGATTAGACACGAGAAACGACAATATCTCATGGTATTAAATCTTCTCTCCAGCAGATGGGGATGTGTTACTGTGAAAATGTAGCCCATCTGTCTAGATGACTGCCAGGTCTACTCAGTGGTATTTTTCCATTCTGGAACACAGCTATTTAAAGGTGTCTTCAGTGTCACTTCAAGGCCAGACAACATTTGGACAGTCAGTCAGTTCCCTGAACACTCACCGCATAACAGGACACCTTGGACTACTCGTGCAACCGAGAATCTATTCCCTTTGTATTTCTTAATACAGTGGCTATAGCAGGTGATGTATATACTGTACATACCAGGGCTGGGACGGTCATGGAATTTTGTAAGGCAGTTACTAGCCAGCTGTTACAGTAATAAGAATGAACAGTTCTTGCCCTCTCTTCCTGAATCTGCTGCTAGAATAAACAACAATGGATCAGTCACACAGATCCGCTGTAATTTCCAATTCAGCTAGGAGAAATAAAGTTTAATCATGTATAATTCATGCTACAGCAGATATAGGCTCTGCATGAATGCCTGGCCATTAGTCAGCTGTTCGCTACAGGCCCACGCATTCTCACCCCAAACTTGAAATAGCCTTTTCTAGTGGGGACATCTGGTCATTTGGTCTTTATATGGTTATACTGTATTTGTGCCAACCCCAGATTATTGCTAAACACACTACCTAATGTGTTTCTGTATTTGTATTCATTTGTATTTGTGTAATTTGTTTGTAATGCCTGTTATTAGGAGGCCATGCTTTGTGGGCTAGCACAGAAGCATTTTGGTGCAGCTTTTGCACCTGCTGATTAGAAGATAAAGCAACCAGGGTATGCACAACCTGGAAATGCAGTGCTATCCATTAGTAATGAGAAATTGCAATTTTTTTCTGTACACTCAAGACATATGGAAATACGAGTGAAAGATGAATATGAAGCACAGAAAGTCAAAAAAAAATTCTAACCATTTCAGCACTAATTTATATTTAAAATTGAGAATAACATGACTGTTAGAGTTCTATCAATCTATTTTATGTGGGTACACGTTTTCAACTTAATGACTGTGACTAACTGGCATCGTATCATCTTTTGAGGTGCTTTGCCAAGCCTTTTCTGCAGCCATTTTGAGTTGTTGTTTGTTTTGATGAGTTCCTGATGCCAGTCTCTTCTTCAACCAGTGACATTTCTGTAGCAATACCTATTTAGAAGGCACTGTATATAATCTCTTTTGATTGGGGGAGTTCAGCTAGCCTAAGAACGGTGATAACAAGAGGCCTAATGTGATTCCCCTTATTTTCCATCCAAATTCATAGGTCTGATAGATGAATCAAAGCTGGCCTTCATCAGTCATTAATACATTTGGGAGAAATTCACATTGATTTAATTGTCTTAGTCTAACAAGGAATTGTCTCCCACAGTGCAGCAAAGCTGTCTCTATAGATACTGTACAGACTTGGACAGAAGGATGGGATTTCTTCAACCAATCCATTGTGTTCAAACGGTGCTTTGCTATCCAATTTGAAGGAACACTGGATTTGGTCTTGTGTGATATTAATTGGTTTGCTTATCTTTTGTAGCTGGCTTAAGCTAGACTGGATATCATAAACGAGTGTTGGTTTAAATGTTCATTTACCACTTCTTTTGGAGCCACGCCTTGCAGTATTTTCATTAGTAAAACAATTAATCAATTGGCTAATCCTGTGTAAGGTCACTACCATAGAATGATAAGGTCACTCCCACTAAGGTCAACTTTGGATGGTCGTTTTGACAGGCTCATGAGTTGTGTGCAATAGCCTGGGGACAAGGTTAGCATAGGTAAAGTCAATGCAGACAGAAAAACTGTAATTGGAAAAGGATTCCCTATTGTGACAAATACTCGGCGTGACAGCTCCTCTGCCAGTATTTCAACAGTTTAATGTCCCATCAAAATTACATTTAATTGATCGGTGTCTTCGACGAGGCACACAGGCTTATTGTTTAATATCATAAGAAAATTACTTTTTAGTTTAGGCCGAGTATCTTTTTGTTTTTCTGACACCACTTTTGTGTTTGATAGCCCAGTTGCCATCAGATGGCTACCTTTTTGACACATTATACTGTAACCTCCCGACCCCATTCCTAGACATTAGACCTGCAGCTAGGAGGATTTTACTAGTTTCGTAAAGTCCACCACAAAAATCATCTTAGAAGGCACTAGTGAGCTGTTCTCTTTCCCAGCACCAAAAAGCACCATTGTCAAAGATTCACCACCTTAATGAGCTTGTCAGGAATCAGAATAAATGTAGTTAACAAAGTTGGCTGGCACTGGAATTGCTCTCAGTTTTACACGTAAATGTATTCTTGGAAACGTGGTACATTATGCATTCCCATCTGTACTTTAAGTAAACACATAATCACTGAAGTAGATAGACACTGTACCCAGGTATTGTAACAGGCATCTAGCAGCGTTCCCAACCTTTCACAGTTGGTCTCAAGCGTGTCATTACTGTATGTGTCTTACACCTAAGATTTTATTAGTGCAAAGAATCAGAAATCTAGGATCACAGACTACAGTGTTTCCATTCTAAACCATACCTTGAGGAAGAAACCTGGAGAGGTTACATTTCACGTGGCTTGAATTCTTGTCTCTAACACTGTACTTGCTGGAATTCCCATTTCACCTCTGTCGCCCTACTCCGCAACTACTGAGGATCCCACGCCTCAAACTCAAATAAAAGAGGACTTGTTCTATTAAACCTGCTGCACCTGAGACGTTTTTATAACCATTTAGATATCCCCATTAGCTCAGTCATGCTTCGTAGACATGTGGAGGGCACCATCGAAGGCAGTTGCTTATTGTTGACTGGGACTGCACTGTGGGTGTACGCTTTCACCAGCTCTGTTTCATTCGTTGTGTAGGTCCTTGGATGTCCGCTATGTATAGTCAAGAGCTGGAGAGTTTCATGTTGTCCAACTGCCTTTGCCAATAACAACTAGATGACACTTACTGTAGATCTTTGACAGGAGGAGGTTGGGACCCCGGCAGTTTATTAGAGCAATCAACAGAGAAGCATTATGGGTAATATCGCTGCCCTAGGGGGGGTCAGAGGAAATGGAGCTACTCTCCTGCGTCATCAAGTTTGTATGCTGTCAGATGGAAGAGTAAGATTGTCTATTTGTAGGACATTGTTTGAATTTCACACTGGAAATGCACAAGGCATACATCTTTTAAGATCTTCTCAGAGATCTAATAATGGGTCATGGATTCTCAGTTTTTATCATTCACACTCACAGACACAATAACATAAACCGACTAAAAGACACAATAACATAAACCAACTAAAAGACACAATAACATAAACCGACTAAAAGTGGCACAATGTCGCCATGGACCTTGGGATTATATTGTACTGTTTTCTAAGCGTTCCTAAATGAAAATCCACAAAGGTGAATATATATACCCTAATGGTAACAAGATGTGACCAAATTACAGTGAAAAAACATTGCTACAGCTCATACACTTTTTGACAAAGTATAATAAAGTGATTTTTAAATTACTTTGTTAATTTATGGTGTAAACTGTACTAACAGATGCAGAGAAAAATGCTTTCATACATCATTAAGAATGAATCAGAACTATATCACTAAACTGCTACGTGCTAAACTGCCTGGCTTCCTCTCGCCCCCATTTAACTGCTGATTATGCTCATTTGCTCATTGCTCATGGTAGATAATAGTTACTCCTTTGCCTCATATTCATCAATGACACCTCATGCCTAATTTATTTTATTTTTCTTGATGTACTTAATCATCCCTAAAATTTCAATAACTTTTAAATGTACACTACTGTTCAAAAGTTTGGGGTCGCTTAGAAATGTCCTTCTTTTTTCCATGAAAACATACAATGAGTTTGAATTCAAAATATTGCTAAATTAATAGGAAATATAGTAATTGACAAGATTAGAAAGATTTTTTATTAAAATGGATGATTCCTCGCTTACTTCAAAGAATCATCCATTTGCAGCGATTGCAGCCTTGCAGACCTTTGGCCTCCTCATTGTTAATTTGTTGCATTAATCTGAAAGGATTTCATCCCAATCTCCCTGACGTTCCTCCTACATGATGGTTTGGTTTGATGGTCACTTTGTACGTGCTGTAAGGTCAAGCTGCTCAATAGTTCAATAGGGTTGAGATCTGGTGACTGTGCTGGCCACTCCATTATTGATCAATACCTGCTAACTGGTTCTTCTTGAAATTGTTCTTCCATAGTTTGGAGCTGTGCTTTGGGTCATTGTCCTGTTGTAGGAGAAAACTGGCTCCAATCAAATGCTGTCCACAGGGTATCGCATGTCCCTGCAAAATGGAGTGATAGCCCTCCTTTTAAAAATCCCTTTAACCCTGTACAAATCTATCACTTTACCATGCCCAGAAAATCACATTTTCTCCACCCTGCTTGGGAGGTGGAATCAAACACTACTCCAGCATTTTTAATTTGGCCTACGTCTGACAAATTTATTTTCTTGTGATCCAAACACATAAAACATAGATTTGTCTGTCTATAACATGTTTAAATGATTTTCCTCTGTGTCTGTGTCAGTGTTCTTTTGCCCATCTCAATATTTTCTTTTTGTTGGCTTCTCTGAGATCTGGGTTTTTTCTTGCAACTCTGCCTAGTAAACCAACATCCAGCAATTGGTTCTTCGATGTTGATGTTGAGACTAATGTTTTACATGTACTATTCAACAAAAATGCCAGTTGAGGACCTGTTTCTCAAATTAAACACTAATGTATTTGTCCTCTTGTTCAGTTGTGCACCATGGCCTCCCACTCTGTGTATTCTGGTTAGAGACAGTTTGTACTGTTCTGTGAAGGGAGTAGTACACATTGTTGTACACATTTTCAATGTTATGACAATTTCTCACATAGAATAGCTTTCATTTCTCAGAACAAGAATAGATTTATGAGTTTCAGAAGAAAGTTCTTGTTTCTGGACATTTTGACCTTGTAATTTAACCCAGAATGGCTGATGCTCCAGATACTCAACTAATCTAAAGAAGGAACATTTTATTGCTACTTTGATAAGCAATTTTTTCAGCTGTGCTAACCTAATTGCAAATGTGTTTTGTAATGATCAATTAGCCTTCTAAAATGAAACTTGGATATACAAATATAACATGCCATTAGAACACAGGAGCGATGGTTGCTGATAATGGGCCTCTGTATTTTCCAGGTACTATAGTCATTTACACTGTATGTCAGATCAATTTGATGTTATTTTAATCAATATTGCTTTAGCAAATTTCTAAGTGACCCCAAACCTTTGAACAGTATTGTACGTCAATGCTATTTAAAAAAAACAGATATGCAGCATTTGGCAACATACTGTGTTGTAGTTAGTCTTACAGCACAATAATTGAATTCATATTTGAAAGAGTTATTCTTGACCACAGTCATTCGGAAACTCCAGCCAGATGGAGGGTTCTCAGATGGAGGGCATAGACCAGCGTAATGGAGGGTTAGGATTCAGTATGGCCAGTGTTTTCTCTTGGTTACCTTGTGGAACAGGCTGCTCAGCTGTGCCTGTGGCAACCAGTTTGTTAGCTGTCTGTGTTTACTAGTTAGAATGTTTCTGCTCCTTGCGTTCATATTGATGTTATAGACTGTCATAGGGAATGTGAGGATGCTCTCCACGAGACTGTTGTAGGCCCACACCATCTAGGGGAAAACCAAAAGGGCATAAGGACAGATGATACAGCTTGGTAAAATAATATGCTTTAAACAATGTCAAAGACCACGCAGACTAAAAGCCTGTACTGCTTATTACTTCATAATTAATATATTAGAAATACCTGGTCATTTTGGTATAAAGTAAATTAAATGCTGTCTGTATGTTATCTGAGGCTTAAGATTAGAGGGGATGAGGTACACCCCATGGACGGCGTCTTCCTCTGGGATTAGATTGGTAATGCTAGCTGTATCAGCTCAGTGCCAACGACCTGACTGCCACCTGTCTGTCCCGAACCAAAGAAGTGTTTTTCTCTCCTTATCCAATGGATCAGAAGATCCCTGTTCCCTGGGAGAGAAGTGGATCAGTCAGCCAGGGAGGATTACAAGAGAGCAGAGGGCACTATCACGGAATTATTACAGTTGGGGCGGGGGTGAACTCAGGAAATGGCCCCAACTTTGACATGAACATGTGTGCACAACGGTAACCCGTCTGATATGGTTGTTGAGTTAGAACTTGCATGTCGCCCGTTATTAATGTACCCGCTTGTTACTAATACCACCAGCACAACTCGCTACTATTTAATCTGTCACTTAGCAGATGCCCCCAAGTGTAAATGACCCCTATGGGAACACACTATAACACATTTAGGGGATTTGGGCTGCAGTGCTGCCTACAGTTCTAGACACATTACAGAGGAAGCATTAACTTGTGGAAGGCAGGATTCTTTACCAGTCCAGCTATACAGTCGGAACAGGGGGACTCAGTCAGAGCACAACCACTAAAGGTTAAAGTGGCGCTGTCAAGCCAAAATGGTCCCCCCGACAAATGATGTCATAAAGTGCAAACACATTATGCTTTCAAGCTTGGAATATTACAGCTAACTCAGGTATGATAATTAATTCTGTTAAGACATTATGCGCAAATAAATAACACATTACACATCCAACCCTATATGGGTGTATAAAATAATTGTTTTGTTCATCACAAAAATCCAAGACAACTTTAAAATCCACATATGAAGGGAAACATTTACTGGTAGTAAGTCGACGGGAAGATGAAGATGAACACGTCTTTATTGGGGTAACCGGACTGGGAATTGCTGAAGGGAGAAGTTGGTTTTTGAAAGGATATTTGTGGCGCTCAATTGCATTTTTTGATTTACATTTAATAACGTAACAGACACTCTTATTCAGAGTGACACAGTCAGTAAATATTTAACAACATTAAGTGGATCCCTGGTGTTCAAACTTCATCCACTATTGTTGTTTATTGATATAGTGCAAGAGAGCAAGAGCATTGTTATATTAAGACGTACATCAATACTGCAAACAATCTTTTACTGCATCGATATAAACCGTCCACAGTTTATTTAAAGAGGTATTTTTATATTTTCTGGGGTCCAATACCTGATTGTCATCTTGTCTCGTTGCAGGGAGTCAGGTGAGTTGAATATCGGGACCTGTGTCCTACATAACATCACAGCTCATAATGACGGAAATGCACCGTCACAATCAAGAGGACCGGGTTGTTTTGGTAAACATATTGATTGATAAACATATTTTGTGGACCCCATTGAGGACTAAGAGGAAAACATTTATGATCTTTGTATTATTTCATTTATTTTTACAAATTATTTTGAGGGGAGTTTATTCAATGTTGCAGACTTAAAGCAGGTTCTTTGCAAATCCATCCATTTTCCAATGTGTACAAGAGAGTTTTCTCATTAATTGTTTCTTCCCCAATGACAATTTCATCTCGGTGTTCTGAGTCTGTCGAAAACACAATTGCGATATAATGTTTTCATATGGAGGTAGTCAGGAGGTCATGTCTTACGGCTGGCAATTATCATAATAAACAGCTGACAATCCAGCCCTTCTATGCGAGGTGAGACCGAGAGCCACGTATTCCACCACCCAAGGTCATTTCTTCAGAGTGTATTAATCTATTTTGTGAGAGGATAATGGTAAACGAAAACAAACAAGAAAGAGCGATATTGTGAGAGAGAAGACTAGTAAAAGGGAGATGACATAGGTGTTTGACGAAAAGGACCCAAAAATTCGATCCTTGAGGTCAGAAGCTTTGTAGCAGTGGCAAATTGTGAGCTATTCTGACTGAATATATGATTCAACCCTACTTGAGTGTGTCACCTAGTGGTAAACCTTTGTTAAAGAATATAAAAGAATTATAGCGAGTTTGCACATTAGACTTACACACACCAAGAAACACTCACAGAGCTGGTGGCCGCCAGATACACAGAATTCCACAATTACATCTCCTAATGATTTTTGTTAACACCACATCTATCAAACCCACCGGTACCATAGCTGTCCCTCTTAAATCAGAATGGAAATGCCAGCTTTACATTTATCAACATACAGTCTGCGGGTGCTCGTCAAACAATCTATTTTTCCTTGAGCGACAGGAGAATCTTCTCTGGATATTTTCAGAGTCCATGTACAGTACATGCCAAGGATATCAAGCAGTTTAGTCCACAGTGGGGAATCTCTCTGGCTGCCTGCTTGCAGGGATACTGGGGTTCCTAATAGCAAACTGGCTGGGGATAAGACACTATCTTAAGCCTCAATCTATAAGAGGAAAAGAAGGCTGGGATGCGGGGGATTTGGAGGAATGGAAGGGGAGGCGAAGCCCAGACTCAAGTTTTGTTGTGTCTTTGATGCCGTCGGCTAAAGCACGTGAACGATGTAGCCGTTACCGAGGTAATTATATCATTAGCTACTTAGATGTTGATCTTGACGACGCAGGGTTGCGTGGGGAACGGCACCTCACGCCATGTTGGCCGGCTGGCAGGGCCGAAGATTTAGAGCCGAGGAGGGAAATTAGTTAGCGTCTAGCAGCGCCACTGCCTTGAGACGGACCAATCGCTCAAACAAATACAGGCCCACGGCACACCCTGTGAAAGCATGAGGGAGAGATTTAACTGACAAGCCTGACACAGCGGCACACTGGTTTGCCACAGCTTTATTTGCATGTGGCGTACAGAGATTACAGTTATCACGCAGGCAGGGCCCCTCCATCCACCTCTCAACACCTCATATTTGCATATTTCTTGTCATTCTTTGTTTCAGTCTTCCGAATAAAACTCAATTCATTTCTGACCTGCACGTTTTCCCAGCCAATCCCAGCATGCTTTGCGCCACTATGAGCTTAGTTTAGCCACCTGGGATGCCAGCATGCTCTGCTAATTTATTTTAATGTTAGTTTTTTGTTGCCGGTAATGCTTTAAACTTACTTTCATCTTACCTTTTATCTCTGTTGCTCCCGCTGCCCGTTTCGAAGGGTTGTGTTTGTTTTCCAGCGTGTCCTCAGGTTTGATTAAACCAGCTGTGGGGACAGACTTACTAACAGACAGAATGACTGACTGAATGATTGAATGACTGACTTGGGTGGGATACTAGTGACTTGTGACTGACACTTCTTTTCTTCATCCCTTCATCATGCCAGAAAAAAAAAGGGCTTCATTCAGTCCATTGTTTCCCTTAATACGATTTTCATCAAGGGGTATTTTTGACTGCCAGTTGATCGAGCGGCTGCTTTAAACACGTCTAATGGGTTTTAAGTGCAACCTTTTGAACCGGTTAAAAATGGGACAACAGGGTAATCAGTTCCAGACCCATGACAGGAAGACATTTGACTGGAGATAATGCCACACCGACAGACAAACAATGCATTGCAGTTGTTCTTGAGCTATGATGCGTGCCGGGATACGTATAAAAAACAGAATACGTGGTAATTATTTTGGTTGACCTGTTTCACTCACATACGGTATGCACAGTCAATGGAAAGTGTGCAGATGTGTTCGGCTCTATGTGCAGGTGTGTGTGTGTGTGTGTGTGTGTGTGCGTGCACGTGCGCGTGGGTGTGTGCGTAGCAGAGTGTGTCAAGGAGTCGGTTCAGGGATTCTGCAGTCTATTCAGTGGCCATGTTGCTGATGATTACAGGAGTTGTCCAGGGACGTTGTTTTGAGAGCTTCCGTGTGTGCAGGAGCGATAGAGTCCGTCGTGACATCATCCTGTTAGGAATGGATCCAGACCGGTGTAGCTGATGACTCGGGGGATGTGCGTGCTCGTACACTCGCGTGCACAAACAGACAAAAACACACACACATTCTAATCCTTGTCGGTGCCCCGACATCTTTTTCAGCCCTAACCGCTATTCCTTAATATAAACTGAAAACCTAATACAAATACAAATACTAAAACGGATTGTAATTTTTACCTTACATTTAATGTCCCCACAAGGTCAAATTTTCCTTGTTTCACAATCTTTCCGGCATTTTTGGTCCCTACCAGAATAGTATGCCTGTATGCTGACACAAAACACACACACACACACACACACACACACACACCCACACCCACACCCACACCCACACACACCCACCCACACACACACACACACTTATTGTGGAGAAACTGAGAATTTTGAGAAAACACAGGAACTTGACACTTGTTCCAGTCCATCCAATGAGACTGTTTCATTTCGTTTCTCCCTGAAGACATGAAATCCACATGTCAGTCAAATCACGGCAGGAACACTGCTCCTCTTTCTAATGAGCTGCTGGGCGACACCAAAGCACTGATTAGCCATCCCCAGCACGGGTACTCAGACGGGTGTATGTGTGTGTAATGTTATGTGTGCATATCTGTATGTGTCGGAGGAGTGTGTGTGTAGCGTGATTGAGGATCTTTTCTCTTGGAATTCTTTATGCAAGGAGATTAGAGTTTCTCTGATAATTTCCAGTCAGGTAAATTCCTACCCAGGTCCCTGGTGTTTTTCCAGTCAGGTAAATTCCTACCCAGGTCCCTGGTGTTTTTCCAGTCAGGTAAATTCCTACCCAGGTCTCTGGTGTTTTCCAGTCAGGTCTATTCCTGCCCAGGTCTCTGGTGTTTTCCAGTCAGGTCTATTCCTACCCAGGTCTCTGGTGTTTTCCAGTCAGGTCTATTCCTACCCAGGTCTCTGGTGTTTTCCAATCAGGTCTATTCCTACCCAGGTCTTTGGTGTTTTCCAGTCAGGTCTATTCCTACCCAGGTCCCTGGTGTTTTCCAGTCAGGTCTATTCCTCGCAGGTCTCTGGTGTTTTCCAGTCAGGTCTCTTCCTACCCAGGTCTCTGGTGTTTTCAGTCAGGTCTATTCCTACGCAGGTCCTGACTGAACCTACAGTTCTGGAAAATGAGAAATACAAGATATGTACTGTATTTCCAAAACAAATGCATATGGAGATATTAGAGAAACACTTTGTATAAAAAAACACTCACCCACCAATCCAATCCTCTCCATCCATGCATTGACGTGTTTTCAAAAGTCACTCATGTATATTATTGAGCTTTTGGAACAGCCCGAAGCCCATGTCAATCTCTGCAGGGCAGCGACGTCAATACTACTTTGCTTTACCTTTGGAAGCAGATATTTAACTTGCCAGCTCTCTCTCTCTCTCTCTCTCTCTCTCTCCCTCTCTGATGTCCACTTTCTTTCTGCTCTCTCCGCTAGTTTCGTCCTCTCAAACTTCTTTTCTGCCCTCCTCTCTGCCTGTTCTTAACACCTCAATATCTACTTCTCTCTCTCTCTCTGCAACTTCTTCACTACTCTCTGCCTCTTTCTCTTTGTAATTCCACACAGCAGTAAGGTCATGAGGGAACTCAGCATGTCACCAAAGAGCTTCGTTCAGTTGTCTCTTTAATCTTCTTAATAGCTGATTCATATGGGTCCTCGCTTGTGACCCCAGCGTGGGAGGATTTGCAGATGTCATTTGTTGACTTTTAAATCTACTGAAATCTAAAGGCGTATAGACATGGTGCTTTAAATTCCATTTCCAGCTTGGATGAGGTTTTGTGTCCTGTTGTGATGTTTATACAGGCAGAATCAGAATCACCTTTTTTTCCTAAATACATTTACACATACTCAGAATTGTATTTGGTGTAAAGGTCCAGCTAGTGGCAGAAAACATTGGAAAAGAATACATAATAGGGACAGACGACCCAGAATAAATCTACTGCGACATAAATGTATGTACAGAGCTGTTAGCTTTTAGCATATGGGGAATGGAATGTCAGTGGAAAATATAAGAATTACATACATCTATCTGGTTTTTGTTTGTTTTTGGGAGTGGTGTAGAACAGGTATTAAGTCAGCAGTTTACAATAAAAAGCAGAAGTCTTGATATAGCTAGAAGTCCTTTTTAGTGTTTTGTGGGCCAGAATGGTTTGTGGATGACTGTCTGGGGTCAACTAGTTTATGGCACTGCTGGTTTTCATCTTGGTCTTACTCAGCCCTGAGTACCCACAAGACTTCCCGGCCAATCGATATTAATCATTAATTAACTACCAGAGATAAAAGTGAACCTTTGGTGCTGCAGAGGTTATTTAATAGCATGGCAGTGTTCAGTTTGTTGTGTAATACAGCTTTCATGTCATACACAACAATTATTGTTAATTTTTCATTACAAGCAGTATGCACTGACCACAATGTAAGGCTCATGAAAATGTCTGCCTGTCCCTCTCCCCCTCCCTCTCTCTCGTTTTCTCAACACTAAGTTAGAGCTAACCCCCAAGAGCAAAATGTGAAACCACAGAGTGCTTGATCTTATATGCTCCCTTTCAAGTCAGGAGTTTCTGAGCTTGGAGACACATCAGCGGCATGACAAGTCAGACAGCCACAGTTTGTGTGCCTGCTCAGTGCAACAGGCACACAAGATTTAAATGGAGAGAAAGAGGAGGGCAGAGAAAGAAGGGACAGAGAGGAGACAGAGAGAGAGAGAGAGAGGATACCGACTGAGGAGACAGAGACAGAGAGGAGTCACAGATAGAGGAGTAATAGAAAGAGGAGACACAGGGACAGAGAGAAGGCAGAGACTAAAAGAGGAGAAAGGAGACAGAGAGACCATGAGAGGTGCCATAGAGGAGACTGAGAGAGAGGGTCTGAGAGAGAGAAAGAGAGAAAGGATGTAGCAGAAGGGGGAGGGGAGAGAGAGGTTAAAGGATCCCTGACTGTCCTCTGTGTGAGCTTTCTCTTTGTATTTACTGTGACCTGCGATGGAAGGTCAATAATAAGCTACCCTGTACAATCCCATCACCATATGGATGAGAGAGTGGAAATAGTGTATGGAGGATAGAAGAGATAATGTACGGTAGAGTATGGGGAGAAGGGAGATAATAGGGGACGTTTGGGGGGAGATAATGAGTAGGCGTGTAGGGGGAGAGAGGAGATATTGTATGGGGAGTATGGGGAAGGGGGAATAATGTTTGTTGAAAATAGAGATAATGTATGGGGAATATGGGGAAGGGGGAGATAATGTATGCATATAGAAGATTACAGGTGCTGGTCATACAATTAGAATATCATCAAAAAGTTTATTTATTTCAATAATTCCATTCAAAAAGTGAAACTTGCGTAATGTATACAGTCATTCCACACAGACTGATATATTTTAAGTGTTCATTCCTTTTAATTTTGATGATTATAGCTGACAACTAATGAAAACCCTAAAATCAGTATCTCAGAAAATCTGAATATTGTGAAAAGGTTCAATATTGAAGACACCTGGTGCCACACTCTAATCACCTAATTAACTCAAAACACCTGCAAAGGCCTTTAAATGGTCTCTCAGTGTAGTTCTGTAGGCTACACAATCATGGGGAAAACTGCTGACTTGACAGCTGTCTAAAAGACGAGCATTGAAACCTTGCACAAGGAGGGCAAGACACAAAAGGTCATTGCTAAAGAGGCCGACTGTTCACACAGCTCTGTTTTCAAGCACATTAATAGAGAGGCGAAGGGAAGGAAAAGATGTGGTAGAAAGAAATTGTACTAGCAATAGGGATAACAGCACCCTGGAGAGGATTGTGAAACCAAACCCATTAAAAAATGTGGGGGAGAGTCACAAAGAGTGGACTGCAACTGGAGTCAGTGCTTCAAGAACCACCACGTACAGACGTATGCAAGACATGGGTTTCAGGTGTCGCATTCCTTGTGTCAAGCCACTCTTGAACAAGACACAGCGTCAGAAGTGTCTCGCCTGGGCTGAAGACAAAAAGGACTGGACTGCTGCTGAGTGGTTATGTTCTCTGATTAAAGTCAATTTAGCATTTCCTTCGGAAATCAAGGTCCCAGAGTCTGGAGGAAGAGAGGAGAGGCACAGAATCCACGTTGCTTGAAGTCCAGTGTAAAGTTTCCACAGTCAGTGATGGTTTGGGGTGCCATGTAATCTGCTGGTGTTGGTCCACTGTGTTTTCTGAGGTCCAGGGTAAATGCAGCTGTCTACCAGGAAGTTTTAGATTACTTCATGCTTCCTGCTGCTGACCAACTTTATGGAGATGCAGATTTCATTTTCTAACCGGACTTGGCACCTGCACACAGTGCCAAAGCTACCAGTACCTGGTTAAAGGACCATGGTATCCCTGTTCTTAATTAGCCAGCAAACTCCCCTGACCTTAACCCTATAGAAAATCGATGGGGTATTGTGAAGAGGACGATGCAATACGCCAGACCCAACAATGCAGAAGAGCTGAAGGCCACTATCAGAGCAATCTGGGCTCTCATAACACCTGAGCAGTGCTACAGACTGATCGACCCCATGCCACGCCGCATTGCTGCAGTAATTCAGGCGAAAGGGGCCCCGACTTGAGTGCTGTACATGCTCATATTTTTCATGTTCATACTTTTCAGTTGCCCAACATTTCTAGAAATCATTTTTTTGTATTGGTCTTAAGTAATATTCACATTTTCTGAGATACTGATTTTAGGGTTTTCATTAGTTGTCAGTTATAATCAAAATTAAAAGGAATGAACACTTGGAATATATCAGTCTGTGAGGAATGACTGTATACATTATGCAAGTTTCATATGACCTCGCACCTGTAAGTGTGTGTGTGTGTGTGTGTGTGTGTGTGTGTGTGTGTGCAGACATCATCATATATCCCTATAAATCCCTACAAGGATCATAAAACAAGAAACCTTTGACTTTGTTATGTGTTTTGTGTAGATAGGGAAAATATAAGTTTGAATGGGAATATATATTTTTGTGCACGTTAAACATTGTCTGGGGCTTTGGCTCATTTGTCTCGGGTGCTGTGCTCGCATACTTCTGACCAATCACATTATGTGCCCTGCTATGTGCCACAAGAATAAACTTGAAAAAGTGTTGCACGCTCAAACTTCAGAAAATCCCTCTCTCTGCACACAAAATGGTATTGTCCCCTCACATATGGTGACCATCCACACGCATTCACCTGGAAATATGAACGAAGCTTTAGTCGATATAGTGAACTGAGAGGTGGCTAGTAGCAGTGTGTCATGAGACATACTTGGGAGGGGGAAGAGTGATAAGAGGAGACAAGGCCCCGCTGGGAAGAACTGCAAACTGGGCTATAGAGGTGGTGTTGATAGAGGTAGACACTATGTAAAACAGCAGGAGATTCTGAAGAGGTCATTGCCGTCATTATAAATAATGTCTACATCTTAGTGAACTTGCTTGGTAAACACATTTCAGAATATGCATGGCTGGTAGACAGGTTTGTGTTGTACTGTAAAGGTTCAGTCCAGCCTTGAAGGATCAAAATATCTGCTGTCTCTCTGGAAGGAAATCTACTGCTAAAAGTCACAGTTCCATGCATCTCCTCTCTGTATTCTCCCCCCTCCTCTCTGTATTCTCCCCCCTCCTCTCTGTATTCTCCCCCCTCCTCTCTGTATTCTCCCCCCTCCTCTCTG
>JACXGJ010009858.1:0-23266 GCA_016801105.1 Esox niger | reverse complement strand
GGAGGAGAGGAGGCGATACACAGGGAGGAGGGCGTCAGTGGAAGAGAGGAGGTGATACACAGGGTGGGGAGAAGCTGAGAAATATGTGTAGGCGACAGAAGAAAGTAGGGCGACAGTGGTAGGAATAGACCAGTCTAGAAGGTTGCATGAAGGTGGGGAGGGAGTGGAGTTGGTAAAGATGGAAACAAAAGCTAATGTGAGGCATTGGGCTGCATGATTTGGATACAATTTTGAAATGTTTCAAGTAATATTGTTACTCAAAATATTTTATTTTTTTGGGGCCAACTATTGCAATTATGATCATGAATTGGGATTTTCAAACAAATGTCTGTAAACAGCGTAAATAATCCCACTTCTATATCATAACATACATGATGCAAACTGTACTAAAAATATATTTTTCCCAGGTAGTGCTACAAAGAAAACAGAGTCGTCAATCTTTTTCAAACTCAGGGAGTACAGATGATGTCATTAAACTTAATGAAAAAAGATGGATGACTCTGTCTTCTTTGTGACACTACCTGAGGAAAACCAGATTTCTAACAAGTTTGCTGAGGAACAAAATCCAACCACAGGATGGTGAGTAGAGGAGCATAGAGATTATACACAGACTTTGGTCAATGAGTTTTTGCTGAGCACTAACTCATTACAATGTCATTCACATTTCTGTCAGGCAATACAACATTTAGGAACTAAACATTAGCTTACACCTATCTATACTTTTAGTTGGGGGACAAAACTAGCTCTTGTGTAGGTTGGACAATATCTCTGTGCCACTCACTATTTAAAACAGATATATTTCTTATGTTAGATTCTGTCCATTTTTGATCCATGAACAAAATGTATGCAAACGGAAGTCAGGGGAGAGCCATCTTTAACATGAGACCAAGATGTTGACCTTCCATAGTTCTTACATGTTCTTCCAATAATTATGAAGTTAATACAGTCTTTTATATCAGGACACAAGGGAGGCGGTCAATGGTCATAAACAGCCATTACACAGTCCAATACCCTCCATTAAGAAAGGTTTGTCCTACAAAAGACCCTTGTAAGGTATGTTCCAACCTATGGTCAATTGGCCTATCCATAGATCCTATGACAGTCACATGGGCAACTCCTAGCAGGAAGTATGGACAGGATGTGTGGGTCCCATCAGTAATAGGCAACAAGTCCTATCTATGGTCCTTTGTTCAGAGTTAGTCAGCACATCTCTGTTGTGTTTCTCAAGCCCATTTCCTATCAGTGGAACGGAAGGCAGAAGCAACATCCTTTAAAAAGTGTTCAAACTGCTTCATTTCAGAACAGTTTAATTAAATTCAACAAATTATCGTAAGTTAGCAGCCTAGTAAGTTTTAGACTTGCTGGACTGGCATACCAATTTAATGAAACTAGTCAAGGAATTAACTTACTGAAAATTGTTTCGTTAGGTTCTGAAATAATTTCTCTTCTGTTAAATGCAGAGGAAGTATTTTGTCAATCAACAAAATCTAATGCAATCTCTGACGGGAGATGGGCTCTCATTCCATGCAAAACAGTCAATGAACTTGTTCTAACAGTATCTGAATGTCCACTTTCCATGTGGCCTAGGCTATATCGCACAGATTGTGGCATATAGCAGTAATAAAAAAATATACATACAAAGCTGCTAAAACTGAATTTTTGTTTGCTATAAATAACAACGAGCCCTGTGTTAGCGTAACCACTGGCTTGCTGAAATTTAGATGGGAAAAAAGCAAGTGCCTGTTGACTGGGCATGGCACACAACTCGTTTTTTGCACATGTCAATATCACAATTTCGATCATAACTCAATTAATCAAGCAGCCCTAGGGGAGCTGTGCAGGAGGCGACATCTGGTGGATGGGGCTCTATGTATTCCTTCATTACCCTACCTCCTGCAACTCACCTCCCCACGCTTCCTTTCTGAGCCTGCCAACAGCATTTCAAGGTGACAGGGACACACACAGAGAGGGGAGACTATGGAGCTTGTTTGGGGCCACAATTTAATTAGGCCATGGCTTCTCGATCTCTTGGAAATATTGCAGCTGCACTGCAGTGTTGGGTCTGTATCCCAAATGACACACAATGCCTTTTCAGTGCACTAATAATACACTAATAAATACAGAGGATATGAGAATTGGGCACTATTTGGGAGGCAGACAGGTGTGAGGAGGTTGACTAGGTGGACTGTGACAAAATCAACTCTAGGTGGTAGCTAGTACGTGTAAAAATATCTGTCACGATTTCAGAATTGCTATTTTTTTGTGACAGATTTGACACAATGCATTTCCAATATATGTTAGTGTTTTTTTTACTGTACACTATGAATCATTCCGATTGTTTTGACGGTGGTAAATAATGGTAAATATTGATTAATAAAAAACAATGCTATGTGAGTCACCAAAAATACCTTTATTTTCTTACATTTCCATGAAATCCATTCAATTCATCAATCCTTTTTCTAGAAGAAATCGGAAAAGGTAAAAGCCATACCAATACGAAGCCACTCAACCTTAGGGTTATGCTGTTCTCAATCAATATGAATGACTGTTTTTACTGATTATTGAGTCAAAACTATTTTACCCTTCAGGGGTGTGTGCTCAGTCCCCTCCAGAGCTCTCTGTTCACCAACAAGAAAAACACTATGAGCAAGAGAATAGGCAATATGCATTACTCCATATGCTATACGTGCAATACTGTGCCTTCTGAAAGTATTCGGACACCTTCACTTTCTACATTTTTTGGTGTTATAAACTTATAGATATTCTGCGGCAGCTATATACACATACCTTTTTGCTGTCAATCAAGACTCGTAGCTGCACCAACAAACGACTGACTTAAGAGTTTTGTGAATAAAATGTTTGTTTTGTTATTATTGGGCGTTGTGTGTGGATTGGTAAGAACAAAATATATTAAATCAATTGTAAATTAAAACTAAAACAAAATGAGGAGAAAGTGAACATGACTGAATACTTTCTGAAGGCTCTGCACATGTATGTATCACTTCATATGGTGACTTCATATGGTGTAATGGGTTGATGGATAAGTTGCGTAACAGATGCAGTGTAAAGAAACAGCTTGGACAATTTGTTTTTGGGGTAAGGAGTGATGAAAGTGTCAAGTTTGAGAGTTCTACACGTATGTAAACATCATCCCCACACATCGACTCAATACTGTTAAGCTATTGACAGTATACTTTTTTGTTTTCGATTTGATGGGAAATACTGTGTAGACAATCTCTGGGACTATAATAACATTTTGTCTTGGTCTCAGTCAGAAGAAACAACACTGTGACAATAGAGAAAGGCTGTGCTGCTCGACACATCATCATTCAGCTGTGCTAAATTAGCTTTTGGAAGTGTCATGTAGGAGTTGTTGGACTCGTCCTCTGCAGGATGCCACCCCCACTCCCCATGTCAGCTCCCATATCTCAGCCAGGGTGTCAGACAAGTTCCCTCTCTCAACCACCCACCCGCCCCAACGAGCAGCTCACAAACACAGCTCCTCTCCTTGCTATTCATGCAGCCCCCATCACCTGCAAAAATTCCAGAGAAAGCTCCTACTTTCTCTCCCCTATCTCGCTCTTATTTGCAACTAAAAACCAAAAGAGAAAATAGAAAGGAAATTGACCCGTGCATATAAATCACCAGCATAACCTCAGTCGTCTTCCCTCCTACCGTTTCGCTGTTTTTTTTTTCTGTGTACAGATGATTGGTTGTCCCCAATTTCTGGGTCAGTAAGTAAGACACCAGACCTAATTGGTACACCATTAACATGGTGCATTACTTTAATCTAAAACCATATGAGGCCTAGACAAAAGTGTGTGCACTATAAAAGCAAAAGGATGCAATTCAGGTAACCTGTTCCCCTCATGTCCTTCATCACTGCTTTCATGTACTCTCTTGTCTATGCAATTACACCAATTTTTACTCAGCGCTGCTGTTTTGAAGATGATATATGTGTACATTTCTACTAATTAGGATGAGAGACTCCTCATAGGCCGAAGGTAATGTGTGCGAGTTCATTTGCCTGTGGACGCGAGCATGCATTTAATCCATCACAGAAAGTCGGAGGTTTATGTTTTAAGTTACGAATGTGTCGGATGCATACTGTAGTGCTGGATGTTGGGAAGCCATGAGATGCATATAAAAAGGGCTATTCCTGTGTTGTAAAACACAGACCACTGCCTCCTAGGATGCACTGATATATCGGCCAGCAATCTGCAGCCGTTTATAGCCAAACATTTAATAATCGGTTTCCGCTGCGTTCATTTTACTGGTATGACCAAACCATAGCTACTACAGCAAGAAAACAATGTATTCCTGACATTAACCTTTTGTTAGATATGTGTCACGTATCAGGGGGCCACAGCCAGGGCCTGACCTTGGGGATGCCTCTATGGATCTCAGCGCATCTGTTTTCTGATCTCCGCAAACCGAGGCAGCTGCAACTTGTCACTCATTGGGGACCCTATTTAAGTTGCTCCTGTTTTTCTATAATTTGTTGGTCATTGGTTTCTATGCGTTTACATTTTGCGGTTCGACTCTCCTTTTAATGTACTTGGTTCCGATGTTAGAAGCCATGAGGAAGAACATTAAAAGGACGATTCCCTTAAACCCTATGCGTGTCCTGTCTCCCTCCTTACCGTGATACCTTAATGACATTTCCTTGGTACATACAGTAGATCATTAGCAAGAGTTAGAACACTCTTCTAAAGGTTATTGAGCACCTGTTGCTATTGTTTTCAAGTGTGACTTGAGAAACACAGAGCACACTGTCCTTGTAATCGGAACCAGACAATGAATCCAGCACGCTGTATGCAGACTCGCTATGCAGGGAGAGGGTGCACAGCAATAACTGCTTTCATAAACTTCAAATTACTACAGGATAGTCAGATGCTAGTCAACTAGTGAGTGACGGCAGACACTGTTGTATCTGTGACCGTAACCTAACGACCACATCTGTGATATTTCGGCTTAGAATAGACTCATGTGTAAATTTAGCAGCAATATACCATGTTAATGGTACCATGAAGTTACTGGAACGCTGTTGCAAAAAAATCCAGTTATCTCACTCCAGACACTCTCATTCAAGCAAAGCAGTGTGGATGCTAATTCATAAAAGCATTTTAAATGAATTGCACATGTTAACGTGTTAAATTTGACAGCCCTAGTTAAAAAATATATTGTTATTTCATAAAAAGCTATTACAAGACATATTTGCTCCTTTCTAAGATGGTTTTAAGCAGGGTATATACTGTGAAACAATTCAAAACATTTGAAGTGCTTTTGCCATAAACATTACTCAAACTGTTATTTTCCACACAAGCTCAGTTCCAGCACAAAAGGAAAAAATACACACATAAAAATTTGGCTTGGGTATTGTAGATGACACTAGATGCACTGGAAAGTAAGCACATTAACTGAATCTAATAGTTTTTTGCTGTTTTAAAAATATCTAGGCTTTGCGCAAATAACGCAACCAAAACAGGTGCTAATTCAGTCTTCAATATCACATTTCAGTGTTTACTCCTGTTCAACAGTGTTATTCCTTAATAATGGGAGTTGAGACCTACAGGTACAAGTTAAATATATTCCCTTTTAAAAAATTTGATTTGGTGTTTGCATTTGCTAGTGGTTATGTATTTACCTGTGTTTGGTATTTGTGCTTGAACTTAGTGGGCTGGCTTTTGTTAAACATTACAAACAGTTCAATAGACTGATAAATGTACAGACAGACTATTCCAAAACATCAGTTTGTGTTTGGAATACATATTTCCTTCTTTATATCAAAAGTCCATTTAGAATGATTGACAAAGCTGTTTTGATTTGGCAAAGAATGTAGCTCGTCTGCAGGTTTGTTTGTGTATTCCGTCAGTTAGATATACTATACTGCGTTCTTCCAGGCAGACATTTAGGCTTGTTAAGATTCATTTCTGAGAACTCTTGAGAGGCAGCGACTACATGTGCTCAGGCTACTCATCACATTAGAAGGTGTACAGTATTCAATTGTTATCCTGCAAATGCTTTGATTAAATGTAATTATTTGTATTTTAGAAAGTGACCATTGATTGTTCATTTTCTTTAATATTCTTGCTCTTGTGGTTTGATTGGGCAATTTTCTGTGGTAACAGAGAGGTAATTAGTCCAAATTGAGAGCCAGTTTTGATTGAAGATTGTTTTGCATTGAAGGTGCAATGATTGGTCATATGTGAACATAAAATGTATTGGTTGGTGGATTGTGCATTGAAACTGGAGGTACTGATTGAAGATTAGTTTACTATGTACTGTATATCTATAGCTAATTCATGCTATGCACAGGTTTGAATTCTCATGTTAAAGCTTATGAATGAAACAATGATGATGTAGGTCATATAGTACATTTAACAGTTACATCTAAATAATTTCTGCAGTCTTGAATTGATGAATTATATGAATCCAAACTATGTTTAAATATATACAGTGGATATAAAGAGACTACACACCCCTGTTGTCACGTCCTGGCTATGCCCCTAGCCATCTTTGCACTGGGCTGGGGGCCATAGTCAGGACAGGACAACAATAGATGCCTCTAGGCATCTCTGCATAGTTAAGTTTCCCCAATTGGAGACAGGTGTAGATTGTTGCCTCCAGTTGGTGAACCTATTTAAGTAGAATGTTTGCCCACAAGGGTTGTGGAGTGTTTTGGTTTGTAGTGTTGTTTCACGGCACTCAGTCACTAGAGCTGCTATAAGTTTATTTTGTTTCCTTTTATCATTAAAACCATGGATTACCATCACCCGTTTGTCTCTGCATTTGTGTCCTGCCACCAGCCTTGTGACACCTGTAAAAATGCCAGGTGTTTGTGATGTAAAAAATGAGACAAAGATAAATCATGTCAGAACTTTTTCTATCTTTAATGTCAACTATAACCTGTACAATTCTATTGAAAAACAAACTGAAATCTTCTGGTTGCTTAAAATAATCTGGTAGCATTAGTGCGCACACCCATAAGCTAATACTTTTGTCGAAACACCTTTTGATTTTATCACAGCACTCAGTCTTTTTGGGTAGGAGTCTATTAGCATGGCACATCTTGACATGGCAATACATGCCCACTCTTCTTTGCAAAAATGCACCAAATCTGTCAGATTGCGAGGAAATCTTCTGTGCACAGCTTTCTTCAAATCACCCTACAGATGTTCAATTGTATTCAGGTTTGGGCTCTGGCTGGGCCATTCCAAAACATTGATCTGCTTTTGGTGAAGCCATGTTTTTGTGGATTTGGATGTGTGCTTTGGGTCGTTGTAGTGATGAAAGGTGAACTTCAGCTTTCTAAAGGACGCCTGAAAGTTTTTTGCAACATTGCCTGGTATTAACATCAGCCCCAAAGCATGATGCTGCCACCACCATGCTTCAATGTGAGTATGGGGCTCTTTGGATGATGTTCAGGTGTTGTTCTTGTGCCAAACATAACTTTTGGAATCATGGCCAAAAAATTCAACCTTGGATTCATAAGACCCTGAAACATTTTTCCACATGCTTTTATTATACTTATTAGACTTTATTAGAAAAGTCTTCCGTCTTGCCACTTCACCCCATACCCCATTCATATGAAGAATACGGGAGATTGTTCTCACATGACCAAACCATATTTCCTGCAACTCCTTTAATGTTGCTGTAGGCTTCTTGGAAGCCTCCCTGACCAGTTTTATTTTGTCTTTTTATACATTTTGTAGAGATGTCCAGTTCTTGTTAATGTCTCTGTTTTGTCATATTTTCTCCTCTTGATGATGAATGTCTTCACTGTGTTCCATTGTATATCTAATGCTTTGGAAATTATTTTGTACCCTTCTCCTGACTGGTATCTTAAAACGATAGCTTTTGCCCTGAGATGCAACTAAGAAAATGTCAGGAAAATCCTGTAAGAACAGATTAAGTTTATTTCTGATTAATCAGAGTCACTTTAAATGATGGTAGGTGTGTAATGACCTCTATTCAACATGAGTTTGAATGTGATTGGTTAATTCTGAACACAGCCACATCCCCAGTTATAAGAGGGTGTGCGCACTTATGCAACCAGGTTATTGTGTTTTTATTTTTGATTTCTCCGCCTCAAAGATTTCAGTTTGTTTTTCAATTGAATTGTTCACATTGTAGTTCACATTAAAAGTGGAAAAAAGTTCTGACATTATTTTTATTTATTTTTGTCAAAGTTTTATACATCATAAAAACCTCGCATTTTAACATGGGTGTGTTGACTTTCTATATCCACATCTATATTCTATATCCACAAGTTCATCTCAATACTTTGTTATATACCCTGTTGGCAATGACAGAGGTCAAACGCTTTCTGTAAGTCATCAAAAGGTTTTCACACACTGTTGCTGGTATTTTGGCCCATTCATCCATGCAGATCTCCTCTAGAGCAGTAATGTTTGGGGCTGTCACTGGGCAACTTTCAGCTCCCTCCAAAGATTTTCTATGGGGTTGAGATCTGGTGACTGGCTAGCCCACTCCAGGACCTTGAAATGCTTCTTATGAAGCCACTCTTTCATTGGCCGGGCGGTGTGTTTGGGATTATTGTCATGCTGAAAGACCCATCCAAGTTTCATCTCAGGTTTTCACTCAAAATCTCACGATACATGGCCCCATTCATTCTTTCCTGTGTAGACATTTTATATCCACTGTGTGTGTGTGTATATACATACATATAATCAGATTGTCATGCTGAAAGACCCATCCAAGTTTCATCTTCAATGCTGATGGAAGGAGGTTTTCACTCAAAATCTCACGATACATGGCCCCATTCATTCTTTCCTGTGTAGACATTTTATATCCACTGTGTGTGTGTGTGTATATATATATATATATATATATATATATATATATATATATATATATAAAATCAGATTTTATATATATATATATATATATATATATATATATAAAATCAGATTTTGATACTCTCGTAATGTGTTCATGTGGAGTACCTCGAGGGGACATTTTAGGGCCTTTGCTTTTCAATTTGTATGTAACCATTTGGGATCATCATTAGAAAGTACTGTATTAATTTTCATTGCTATGCTGACAATACACAAGTGTACATCTCCGAACGAATTCCCCAATGGTTTTAGCCCCATTGATACATTGTTCAAAAGCATTACCAATATAAATACATTAATTGCAGAACATTTATTGCCTCTAAAAGGATACAATTCTGGTTGATGCCCAAAGATGGAAACTGACATCATGTTTGCACTTGCTGGATGTAGAATTGACACTGCAAGCAAAATGTCCAGATATGATTTTTAGACTCCGACCCCATTTATTGAGTTTTCTCCAAGTCCCAATGCTGATGTAGGTCTGTGTATGAGTGAGTGCATTTTTCTTAATTCAGGATGCAGTAACACAAGTTCTGACAAAGACCAAAAAGAGAGAACACGTAACACCAATTTTAAGTTTCTACATTTGCTCGCTGTCAGTTTTAGAATCAATTATAAAATCGCTTTATTGATTTTCTAAAGACTTTCAAGGCCTCACACCCGAAAACATGTCTTACATGCTTTTTAGATAAGTGCCTGGTGTGTCCCTCAGATCTTCTGACACTGGCCTTCTGGCGACTTAGCCCATTTATTAACTCTATGTTTTACAGGCTATACTGCTTTAAATTGCTGTTTTTTTCCAGTTGCTGCTATTTTTTTCAAGCCAATCTGAAGATCTTAGAAGAACCCTTGTTGATATTTAACATTCGTCATATTGTTTTTTGTGTAACTATTCAGTGACATATACAGTTGTGCTCATGGGATTGCATACCCTTGCAAAAATTGTGAAATTTGGGCATTGCAATAAATAATGCAATTTTTATTTTATTTAAGGATAATTATCATACGAAGCCATTTATTATGACCTAGTTTTACGTCTTCTTTTTAAATCATAATGATAATAGAAATCATCCAAATGGCCCTGATCAAGTTTACATACCCTTGAATGTTTGGTGTTGTTACAGACACACAAGATGACACACGGAGGCAAATGGCAATTACATGTTAGTTTTCCACACATGTGGCTTTTAATATTGCAATTAGTATCTGTGTATGAATTGTTAAGGAGTTAGTAATCTCTCAGATGGATGCACTGTGGAGGCTTGATACTGAGCCATGGGGAGCAGAAATGAACTGTAAAAAGACCTGCGTAACAAAGTAATGGAACTTTATAAAGATGGAAAAGGAAATAAAAAGATTTCCAAAGCCTTGCAAATGCAAGACAGTTCTGTTCAATCAGTTATTAAGAAGTGGAAAATTCTGCGATCTCATGATACCAAGTCAAGGGCAGATAGACCAAGAAAGATTTCAGCAAAGACTGGCAAAATAATTACTCTGGATGCAAAACATTTACAGGTAACCTCACAGGAGAAATATAGGCTGCTCTGAAACTTTAACAAAAATGTGCTGCATGGTCGAGTTACCAGAAATAAGCCTTTACTGCTCCAATGTCACAAAAAACACTGAATGCAATACCTTGACATGCCTCACAGCTTCTGGCACACTGTAATTTGGAGTGACGAGATCAAAACAGAGTGTTATGGTCATAACCATAAGCGCTGTGTTTGGAGAGGGGTCAACAAAGCCTATAGTGAACAGAATATCATCCCCACTGCGAAGCATGGTGGTGGTTCATTGATGTTTTTTTTGGAGGGGGAGCTCTAAAGGCACGGGGAATCTTGTGAAAATTGATGGCAAGATGATTGCAGCATGTTACCAGAAAATACTGGCAGACAACTGGCATTCTTCTGCATGAAAGCTGCACATGGGGGCTCTTGGACATTCCAGCACGACAATGACCCTAAGCACAAAGCCAAGTTGACCCTCCAGTGGTTACAGCAGAAAAAGGGGAAGGTTATGTAGTGGCCGTCTCCTGACCTTCATATCATCGAGCCACTCTGGGGAGATCTCAAATGTGCGGTTCATGCAAGATAACTAAAGACTTTGCATGACATGGAGGCATTTTGCAAGACGAAAGGCCAGCTATACCACCTGCAAGAATTCAGGGACTCATTGACATTTATGACAAAAGTCTGCATGCTGTCATTGATGCTAAAGGGGGAAATCCACAGTATTAAGAACTAAGAGTATGCAGACTTTTGAACCGGGGTAAGTTTTTTTTTTTCCTTTGTTGCCATGTTTTGTTTTATGATTGTGCCATTCTGATATTACTTACAGATGAATATGAATCCCAAGAGATATACAAGACATGTGCTTTGCCTACATACTCATGTTTTCTTTACAAATGGTACATATATTATCAATTCTCCAAGAGTATGCTAACTTTTGAGCGCAACTGTGCCTCTCTCTTAAAGCAGTTGTCTAGATATGGTCTGCACTGACAAACAATAATCATTACTGGCATGCATGCCAGGGAATATAGCTGACTCCTGGGGGGGGGGGGGGGCAGAGGCAGAGCAATCCTTCAAATAGTTTACTTATATATTCTGTGTCCAGATCACATAAAAAGTTAATCCATCTGAGGAAAAAAGTGGCAGAGATGAAGAGTAGGTTGAGGGAGTCGGGGTAAAGTGGTTGAGGGCTGGTGATTCAGCAGTTTGACATGAACCCTTATCACATAAAAATACATACGTCTTCTATTTTTAGGGAAAGTTTTTTGGGGCAATGAAGATCTCTCATTTTATATACTATTGAATTAATCTTTGTAAAATAATTTCTGTTTCTCCATTTCACTTACTAACTACTGGTTGCAGTGGAAATACTGTAATCATAAAAATGTTGTAGTATTTAGATTTTTTTGACTGTTATAGTATGCTCACACTTTCTAATTGCACAACCTCTCAGTAGTCAGTAAGGTATGTCTGTATGCCTCTGCAAGTAAAGTGGAGATTGTTAAAACACTCAAACCAAAATACTCTCAGATATATCGGTCCTGTATCCCTAAAAAATGTTTTGGGCTGGTAATGGCAAATCTTTTTGTCATGGTTCTTTGTATAACCTTCAATGGCAGGTTCTTTGTAATCTGAGGTTTCTTCATATTTCGAGAGTTATGCCTCAAAATGGTCTAAGGATTATTTGGTCTCTCACATCCAAGTTCTTTGGTCCATTTTTGGTGATACAGGAAAGAGAATGTTTGGTTGAATTTTTCACAAATGCCACTGAGTGGCAATTTATACTGTGTAGGCCCATGTGATGTATCACAAGTGAGATATTGCAAATACCCAGTAAACTAGGATAATCTGCTTTATAAATTAATCACTTCAAAGACTTTAAAGTTATAGAGGCTTTTTTTGTTCAAATCACCTCTGGACACAATATCTTTCACCACTTCCAATCGATTTTGGGTTGTGTTATTATTGTAATCTAGATCACTTGGGTGTAAATGTTTTCTTGTTATCTTGTGTGCTCAGCCTTTATTAGATACCTCCACTGGTTTGTGGTTCTGGCTCTAACTGGGCCATTCCATGACAGTGATCTTTCTTTTTGCAAGTCATGCCTTGGTTGAAATTCATGTGTGTTTTGGATCATTGTCATGTAAGGCAAAATGCTTGAACTTCATCTTTCTGACAGAGGGCATCAAGGCTTGTGCCAAAATATATTTTCCCCTCCTGAACAGACCCCTGTTCTGAAAACTGTTACAGTTGGCAGGAATATTTTGACCTAGTTTGACCGTTAAAGTATTAGGTTGACCAGAGTCTTTACTAGTATATTTCGTGCTGTGTTGAGGAGAGAAATCGTCATGGATCCCTATACCTCTTCTAGGTCTCTCCCCTTTTTATGGAAAACTGCAACAAATTGCCTCATCCAGGCTAGATTTACATGCCCCTGGTGTTAAAGTGCATAAACATTCGCTGTAAGCAGGGAAATAAAAGGCCACACAATTCTTTACACAATTTACACTGGAACCTGTCACGACTTGGATGTCGTGGAGCGAACGAACCAGGCGTTGGCAAGAGTGGCAGTCGGTATTGTCTTTTATTAACACACACAAAGAACTGAAAACACAGAGCAATTGATGATAATACTAAATCAAAGCAAACAAAACGAAACGAAACTCACCACTAACATCAGGACACATTACAACATGGAACAATGACTTACAAATGAAGAAACAGAGGAGAAACATTTAAACACATACTAATGATCTAACTGGGACCTGGTGTGAGAGACAATTGGAGACAAGATAAATGAAGGAGACCGGGATGAGTTCATGACTTTTAGGAAGACAGGAAAAAGTGGAAGATGAAGGAGACGTCCGTCAACTCACCATCACAGTACCTCTTTGGATTGGAGGTTTTCATTAATTTAAATTGACCTTTATTTACCCAGTAACCCGGTAAGGCTATAAAAATAACTCCATACAAAATTATAAACACAACACTCATTCATCATAAGCTCAAAGATCTAATACGTTCTCTATGCACACAAAAGGCCTATTTCTATCAAATATTGTTCATAAATCTGTCTAAATCTGTGTTAGTGAGCACTTATCCTTTGCCGAGATAATCCATCCATGTCACATGTGTGGCATATCAAGATGCTGATCAGACAGCATGAGTATTGCACAGGTGTGCCTTAGGCTGGTTACAATAAAAGGCCACTCGAAAATGTGCAGTTTCACTGCATTGGGGTATCTGAGGAGAGCATATTTTGAAAATGTACATAAATTCTTTTGCAAAAGTAGCACTGATGTTGTTCAATTATACATCAGAACCAGTCCATTTATAACAGGAGCCTGATTTAATCATAAAACCTGACCACACTTCAGGAGGAACAAGGATTTTGTTGCCTGCCTTAAATGCTTCCCTAGTTCACGCAGCCCAAACACAGAGACAAACAGCATAATTAGGGACTACTGAACATGACTCATACCACTACTGCAAGTCAATTAGGTTGGTCTAGATTCAATCACTATCCACCTTGGAAAACAACATTCTGATGAGGATGTGAATATAGGAATCAGCTTTTATGTAGTGTGTACATTAGGAGCAACAGTTTGTTTAAACATTTCTTCCTGGAACCTGTTCAGTTTATGCTAGAACAGCATTCAACCAGTTTCTATTGTCTGATATTAGTGGGAGTTAATAGCATGAGATGCTTCGATGCCAGCACTGCCTGGGTCATTCCCTGCTTCTCACCACCTCAGGGGTTCCCATAACAGAACAACACTGAGGACACATTAAGATGTCACCTAAGTACCCGTCTATACGACATGAAGAGACCGTCAGAGATTTGGACTTCCACAGTTGACAGATTTGTACACGCACGCATGGACACACACAAACACACGCAAATCCATTATAAAATCTGGGGGTGGTTCTTCACAACACTCCAACCCGGACAGAAGGTGTGGGTGTTGATTAATGCGAAGCATCAAATTCAAAAGATGGCAACACAAGAAAAATAAACAGTCCATGCTTTAATTAACTCCACAGTACAGGAAGAAAGAGCATGACTGAGTCAATATTTATTATGTCTGGAGAGGTAGCGAGCTAGCGAGGCCCAAGCTGTAGCTTAATCCCCCAGCAGCCTGACTTGCTAATTGCCTTGAGGCTAACAGAACAGGAGAGCTTCTCATAACTGATGAGATGTTCGGTGAAGACTGCTTTCTTAAATTTCCCCAAGTGCCAAAGTAACAAACCTTGCATTCCAAATGCCATGCTATGTGGTGCAAAACATTTGATCCGTTTACCAGGGCCCTAGTTACAATAGTGCACTAGGAAGTGACAGAATGCTATTTGGGCCATGGACACTATAATCACATCAGGGAGAAACACACCTTGTTGTAATTGGCTCAGGCTAGAGTGGTAAACAGAAAAGGAGGAAAATAGATGCATACTTAATAAACAGACAGAAATCTGTTGGTCTCCCAATACCAATTGACAATTGACATAATCTACATTTGTACTGGGAATTAATTTTAAATTATTTGTGCCATTTTTGAACACATTTAATTTCAAAGGTAAAAAAAAAAATCCTTACAGGGCCAATGAAGCGAGTAAAGTAAATTATGTGAACGCAACATAGAGGTGTACTTGCAGTCTTTACCAAATGGAATTTGGAGCTTTTCGATTATTTTGCTCTATTGCTTACAATCCAGTGTGAAAGTTAGTAAATGTGATTATCGAAGTATGCTGTACAGGTGAAACGTGAATTATTTATCAAAATGCCCAAATTAAAACTGCGGGCCTAAAGACAAATGTCACTCAGACTAAAGCACTGGATTCCCAGTGCACAATGCTCCAGTCTCACTGGAGACTGGCACACCAACAAATGTGCTGATTAGAAAAGAACCCTCACATCCCCCGGATATAAAAGCAAGGGACGATGCACCACTTACATAGTATTGTGTTTATCTGTATTTTGTGTCTTTTTTGTGTGAATTTGTGTGAATTCATGTGAAATGATGCATTAAAAAAACGAAAAAAATGAAAAAAGAGGAGGGACAGAAATTATGTTAATAATGACACAATTCACCATTGACTTGATTGACATTAATAATGACTGTGTTCACCACTGACTTCGTTGACATTAATCATGACAGTGTTCACCATTGACTTGGTTGACATTAATCATGACAGTGTTCACCATTGACTTGGTTAACAATAATAATGACGGTATTCACCATTGACTTGGTCGACATTAATAATGACAGTATTCACCATTGAATTGGTTAACAATAATAATGACAGTGTTCACCATTGACTTGGTTGATATTAATAATGACACTGTTCACTATTGACTTGGTTGACATTAATAATGACAGTATTCACGATTGATTTGGCTGACATTAATAATGACACTGTTCACTATTGACTTGGTTAACAATAATAATGACAGTATTCACCATTGACTTGGTTGACATTAATAATGACAGTATTCACCATGGACTTGGTTGACATTAATAATGACAGTATTCAGCATTGACTTGGTTGACATTAATGACTGATCTGCACACAGAAAAGCAATATCAAAAGTAATTTTGCCTTTCTGTCATGGCGCGGTGCAAAGCATGAAGTCAGGCGCAGGACAGTGGTTTGCAATATATTTATATTTAAAAGAAAGTGCAGCGTTTAGCTATCAAATATTCAAAATAAAGTCTCGTTGACAAAGCGCAATAACCCACAAAACCCCAACCTAATCAACAGACATATATGACCCTACACTAAAGACCAAACAAGGAACAGGTGCGTCCGGTAGTGACACACAGAGGGCAGTGGTTTCAGAAAGTTGGTGATGTCGACCGCAGGAGCCTCGCCACCAGCTGGGGGAGCCTCAGTTGGAGCGGTGACACTTTTATGTTTTTGTTTGTCAAAGTTATTGAACAAATCTTTACTGGGCCCATTGCAATCACACTAAATGAACAGGTATTTCATTATGGTAATTGTTTTATAATACTCATACATTTTTTTACTCACGATAGGTTCCCTTAAGTCCACAGTATTTTCAAAAAAGTAATTGCACCTACTGTGCCCTTCATTAGTATCGGGACAGAAAAGGGTATTTTTGCTGTACATTCAAGGCATATGACAACACAATTGAAAGAATATGAGGCAAAAGTTTTGACGTTCACCTTTTATTTCTGTCCATTTCAAAACTTGTTTTTCCAACTGAGAATAACGGCACTGTCAGAGTTCCATGCCCCCATTTTATGTGAGTGTAAGTTTTGGGACATTTGGCTCACAACTGTTCCCAGTTGATCAGGTGTTTCCTGTTGCATTCATTGCTTACCCATAATAATAATCAATGTGTAGTCTCAGTTCTATCCTTTGCCTGTGCGTTTCGAGTCTGCATTTGGTGTCAGTAGGCATAATTCAATATGAAGAAAATCCTGCCAACACACCCTGCCACCACAACCAAGGAGTACATCAGGGGAAAAAAATAGACATTTTAGACAGGCCATGTCAGTCCCCTAATATAAATCTGACTGAACACGAATTTCACTTGCTGAAGAGACAGCTAAAATCAGAAACTCCCCAAAACAAGCAACAGCTCAAAATGGCTACAGTAACGGCTTTTGACAAAGCATCTCAAGAGATGATACCAAGAGTTAGTTGATGTCAGTGTGTCACAGATGTACTGCTCTTATTGCATGCAAGAGATTTGCAACTAAATCTACATCTGCTTTAAGTTGATTTGTCTCAATACTTATGCTCACATTAAACAGGAGATTGTACTAAGTGCTCTTACTCCTAGTTGCTAAAACACATTTGTTGAAACAGCCTGAAATAAATTATCAAAAGCTGAGCTTTTGCTTTATTTTCATCTTTCAGATTTGAGTGTACAGCAAAAATATACATTGGCATTTTACTGTCCCAATACTTACGCAGGGCTCTGTAAATTCACCTCTGGTAACAGGTTTTTCAGTCCAACCAACTATGTTTAACCAATCTAACATGTGGTTTGTGATAAAAAATTATTAAAATGTGTTCATCTTTGTGTCATGCTCCTACACAAGTTAACCATAAAAAATGTTTTAATGAAATGCCAAAGAACCCAAATGTTATGATCCCCAAAACCCCAGGCTATTTCTATGTCCTTAGGCTACACAGAGCTAGCAATACACTGAATTGAAAACCTATGGGACCTTATCAAATGTAGTGCACTGCAGAGAAAGTAGGGTGCTGTTTGGAGCACACCCATAGAGACATGATCATGCCACTTGTTTGGATGTGTAATAGGTGTAAAGCTGTGCTGTGAGATTGTGGAGGCAGAAATGCTTAAATCATTCAAGTGTTGAGTTTTCTGCTACTCAGCAGGCTTGCTGGGAAGCCAATAACCTAGAGAGATATGTTATATTATATATTCCCTTTCACTGTGTGAGCTCTTTGCCTTGCATGCATGTGGTTGGAAGAAATATATCTTTGGAAAGAACCAATAAGCTTTGTTAATTAAAACCCCATTCTTCTCTCTCTTCTCTTTCCCGCTGACACTTTCTTTCTCAACAAATGAAATGGTATTGGTTACAACTTGCTCCGCCCACATGATAATTGTTTCCAACGTTATGCTGTAAAGGTCAAACCAGAGTAAGGGTCATTGGTATAATTTGATTATGGCAGATTTTTTAACCTGCAAAGCCTCTTAATCCAACTCTGTACACAGCATACTAATAAACCTTCTGGCTTGTTGTGTTGACAGGATGAACCCAAGCTATAGAGAAAGAAATACTTTGTGTTACTAGAACAATCTAATCCCATAATAAAGGTGTAAAGTCCAGTGGTACCTTGAATTGGTTGAAATATTATGTGCCAGTTTCACTTATTGCTTAAGCCTAGTCTAAGGACTGAAAAAACAAGCTCAATTAAGTATTATATTGAATTTGAACTAGGAATCTATATATCAACACATGCATTTTTTTCTCAGGCAAGTCTGTTTATTTAAAAAACTAAAAATATGAATCCCGGTTTTTGCAGGTACTGTCTCACCACTTGATCTGAATGAAACTAAATACTTAGCATGTTGACCAGCATCAATCCAGTTTCATTATCTAGCATTATATGTGTCAAAATGACTGTTTAGCATTTTAAAAACGATTGTGTATGTATGTGTTATAATTTGGAATTAGTGTAATTTGGAATGTGTTAAAATAATAGTCTGTCACTGAGTGAGTCTGAAGCACTGGAGGATATTTCTGTTTGTAGTGCAGAATATTTACTTGTGTCTTGTGCCAAAAATGCAAGCCTTGATATTGAACAGCACTGGAAGTCAGTCATCGGTATGCAGTTTGTAGTGGGATGACAAATGCTGACATGTGAGAACACCAGAACAGTAAGATCTATGTGTCGATAACCAGGCGCCAAAAGGCTCGCTGTAACAATCAATCAAATGTATTTTATAAAGTCCTTTTTACATCAGCAGTTGTGACAAAGTGCTTATACAGGGACCTAGCCTAGTATCGACTTAACCTAGAAAGAAACCTAGACAGGAACCAGACTCTAAGTGTTGGCCAGTCCTCTTCTGACAGTGTTGGGTGAAGATTAAATAATAATCACTACTCAGTGATGTTGGAAGGGCATTTGCATCTCAGAAAAAGATGAACGCACCTTATGGGGACAATCTCCAGATGAAAAGCCATAACTCAAATCATGCAGTGATAGATGCCTGTGCAGTGCAATGTTGGATTTGACTGGAATTTAATGAACTGAATGTTATTGTGTGAATTACTTTATTGTGTTAAGTGTCATTCAATTTCACATAAAGGGCTAAACATGTTATGCTTTTTTACATTGTATTTCTATAACAAATGGATTAAATTAGTTTGATAGCTGATTGCTTATAAATGGGTAAAAGTCTGTGTCATTATTTTATGAATGAATGTTATAATTAAGTTAGTACGAAATCTGATGTCCTTCCTGTCCTTTGTTTGATTGTTTTGGCCAAGGTGAAGTGGTGCTAATTTAATGCTATGGGGGATTTTGTAGGATCAATTGTTTGTTTGGATAAATAGAGAAGGCCATTTCGGTTCGAGGATTGTTAAACGCTTCTCTAGATATACCTAGGTGCTGAGTAGCAGTGTATTTTATGCTCAGACTATTTTGTTCCATTGACGGTTGCTGATTCAGTATGTTGTCGCTATTTGTTTAATTGTTTCTTGATTGCTTAATGGAGACATCAGCATTCCTCCAGTAGATTTATTTATTTGAATCTACATTATATTTGTTATAAATGTACTCACCACAAAATGTATGTTCCATTAATAAACCATATAAAACGCCCCTTTTAAGATTTGTGTCAAATGTACATTGCCCCATAATTTCCCGGTCACAGATTAAGCCATGTGTTGGACCAAAAATCAGGGAAATCTCCACAGGATTCTATTTTTAATCCTGGACTAGTCTTAATCAGTAAACTGCAAAATGCCCTTGAATTTTTAGGGTCATCAGACATTATTTCATGCATCACTTATTGGCAGTTAAATATCGAACAAAATTACAAGGTAGCAGATTTGCCCTTGTCGTACTTTGTGCTTCGTCTGATTGACTCTTTTCTTCCATATATTTTCATTTGTTATTAATCGTGGAATCTCCTCTGCTGGGGGGCCTGCATCTGGAATCGCTTCTTCAAAAATAATTGTTGTGTGTTTGGAATGCTCAGCGTACAAACCTGTCATTGGTCCTCACCTCACACACCTTCACAGAAGTACACGCCTACAACCGACATTCTGCGTTTTACTTGCATGCCCAGCAGAGGGGATAGTGCCAGTCCTGACACTCTGCCAGAGACTCTTTTTTTAACTGATTATATCTAAAGGTCATTATTGGATATTTTTATATGGAAAATGCTGCATAGGGCACCTTTAAGAGTTATGCACCTGCACTGTTAAAAACACACCATGGCGTGCAAACCGATTTTGTCTGTTTTCACCAGACGAAATAAAGGCATGCAAACTAAATGACTTTGGTCCTCTCTTTGCATAACACATTGAAAGACATTGAGAGCAAATTTGTCTTGAACATAAGTATTGAGTTGTCGTGTTTTACCTGAAATGTACATAGTCCTTTTGTACTGGATAATTTCGTACTGTTGATTCTGATGCACAGAGGATCGTGCATTTCTGTACTCAGTAGATGAATCCAGAGATGAGATAATTGTTTGTAAATATCTATGAATAATCCCTCCTCATTCATCTTTCAATGACTCGCATGGATTAGAATGCTTGGGTAAACTAATGAGTAGAAGGGAGAAGTGGGAATTGCAGCGTGCAGAGTCTCAAACAGACCCTATTTTAGTGCCAGGCAACGCAGATGCTTGTTGACGTGTGTGAGCAGTTTGGATGATATGACTGAAAAAGTATTTTTATATGTATCTTGCGATGCTCAGGCCTGCAACCTGTCCAGTCTGGTTAAGATGCTAGAGTGTATGGGCTTGTGATGGGAGATTAGCTACCTTTCGCAATGTCACAGCAATGGCAGTTTATTATATTACAGTATTTTACTAAGTTAAGGAGTTTGGCCAGTAGTATTCTAGCAGGCTTTATAAGACGGACACGTCCTGACTGTGTCACGTCCCCGCCTCCGCGAGCGCGAACCGGTCCGGGTGCTGATGTCCGGTAACCACACCGAGACCCTACGTCTACTCCTCACCAGCACCCCTCACATCCCATTGGTTCTGGGACACCCATGGTTGGTGAAGCATAACCCTGCCATAGATTGGTCCGCGGGAAGCATTCTCCGGTGGAGTCCGACCTGTCACGCAAACTGCTTACGAGCGGCCAGCCCACCGATCGAACCCGCTCAAAGCCCCGGTCCCCTATCTCCTGACTTAACAGGGGTGCCCACGGAATACCACGACATCAGCGAAGTATTTAACAAGCGCCACGCGCTTTCGCTCCCTCCACACAGACCGTACGACTGTGCTATCGAGCTGCTTCCCGGCGCCACCTTCCCCAAGAGCCGCCTTTACAGCCTCAGTAAACCCGAGCGTGAGGCCATGGAGAAGTACATCAGGGAATCCCTGGACTCGGGTTGTATTCGGCCGTCCTCCTCCCCTCTGGCAGCAGGGTTTTTTTTCGTGGGGAAGAAGGACGGCTCCCTCCGCCCGTGCATTGACTATCATGGCCTCAACAGTATCACGGTAAAGAACAAGTACCCCCTCCCTCTCATGAACTCGGCGTTCGAGTCTCTGTAGGGCGCGACAGTCTTCACTAAACTGGACCTCCGTAACGCCTACCACCTTGTGAGGATAAGGGAGGGGGACGAGTGGCTGACTGGCTTCAATACGCCTTTGGGACATTTTGAGTATTTGGTGATGCCGTTCGGCCTCACTAATGCGCCGGCGGTGTTCCAGAATTTTATTAATGATGTGCTGGGAGATATGATTGGACGGTTCGCCTTCGTTTATCTTGATGACATCCTGATTTTCTCTAGGGATCCAGTTGAACACGTCCAGCACGTCCAACAGGTGCTTCTCCGCCTTCTGGAGAATCGTTTATACGTCAAGGCGGAGAAGTGCGAGTTCCATTCTTCGACCATCGCCTTCTTAGGTTATATCGTCTCGGCAGGGCGGCTCCGTATGGACCCATCCAAAGTGGAGGCGGTGGTGGAATGGCCGGTTCCGAGCTCCAGGAAGGAGCTGCAGAAGTTTCTGGGCTTTGCAAACTTTTACAGACGTTTCATACGTAATTACAGTCGGGTGGCCGCCCCGCTGACAGCACTAACGTCGTGCGTAAAACCCTTTGTCTGGACCTCTGGGGCGGATGCAGCCTTTCGGGACCTTAAGACACGTTTCAACTCGGCACCCGTCCTCACCCAACCCGATCCCTCACGTCAGTTCTTGGTCGAGGTGGACGCCTCGGATGTAGGGGTGGGGGCAGTGTTGTCCCAACGCGCCGAGGATGGGAAGCTACATCCTTGCGCGTTTCTGTCTCGTCGGTTGTCTCCTGCCGAGGCCAATTATGACGTTGGTAACCGGGAACTGCTAGCTGTCAAGGTCGCCCTAGAAGAATGGCGACACTGGCTCGAGGGAGCTGAAGCGCCATTCCTCGTGTGGACCGATCATCGCAACCTTGAGTATGTCCGTTCCGCTAAGCGCCTCAACCCTCGCCAGGCTAGGTGGGCCCTGTTCTTCTCCCGCTTTGATTTCACACTCACCTATAGACCGGGCTCCAAGAACGGCAAGCCCGATGCCCTGTCACGCATCTTCTCAAAGGGCGAGGAGTCGTGCGCACCGGCCGAAGCAATCTTGCCTGGGCGGTGCGTAATCAGCGCCACCCTCTGGAGGGTTGAGGAGTCCGTAAAAGCAGCACTTTTCCAAAGTCCTGCACCAGGTGATGGGCCCCCAGGTTGTCTTTTCGTTCCTGAATCAGTTCGGTCAGCGGTACAGAACTGGGCACACGCTTCGAAGCTCACCTGCCATCCCGGCCTGGCCCGTACAATGGCCTTTCTCCGCAGGCGGTTTTGGTGGCCGTCTATGCGTAAAGACGCACAATCCTATATCGCCGCCTGTCCCGTCTGCGCCCAGAACAAGCTATCTAATCGACCCAGTTCTGGACTCCTACACCCTTTGCCTGTTCCTCGACGACCCTGGTCCCACCTTTCCCTGGATTTCGTTACCGGGCTGCCCAGCTCTGACGGCAACACGGTCGTTTTGACCGTCATCGACCGATTTAGTAAATTCGCCCGGTTCATTCCGTTGCCCAAACTCCCTTCGGCAAAGGAGATGGCGGCACTTCTGGTAAAAGAAGTCTTTTGCATTTTTGGCTTGCCTATTGACCTCGTCTCGGACCGAGGACCGCAGTTCACGTCCGCTGTCTGGAGATCGTTCTGTCGGGCCATTGGCGCCACCGT